>JANHFR010005164.1:82550-102473 GCA_032468015.1 Mimophis mahfalensis | reverse complement strand
GCTGGGACAAGTAACGGGAGCTCACTCCGTTATGCAGCACTTGGGATTCGAACCACTGAACTGCCGACTTTTCTGATTGACAAGCTCAGCGTCTTAGCCACTGAGCCACTGCATCCCTTATATTGGGTTAATACACCCAAAAAATTCATAGGATTGTTGTGGGAAACTAGGTGGAGAAAGAAGTAGTAACAGTTTTCACCAACTTGAATTACTTATAAAGGCAGGATAAAAATCAAATAAATAATACGGGGAAAAGCAAAAAGAGCAAAGAGAACATATTCCATTAATTCAAACTATAAACCCAGAATGATTTCCTTTCCAATGTAACAAACAAGCTACTTCGCTTGATAAATTCAAAATTCTCCCTCTAATGAGGTGGTTCATATTTTGGATACATAGCTCAAAATCAAATTGACATATTTAGTCTTTATTACTACCTTATTATCATTAAGTAGAGATTCAACCTAGAAATGAGACATTTTCTGACGGTGACAACAACCAACCAATGGATCAGTTGCCTTTAGAAATTGTGGGAGCTTCATTACTGGAAGCTTTCAAGAAGAGACTGGACTGTCAGAAATGGTGTAGGGTCTCTTGCTTCGACCAGGGGTTGGACTAGATGACCTACAAGGTCTCTTCTGTGATTTTGTTCTCAAAGATAGTAAAAAATATTACAGAAATTAGAGTGAAAAGTGGGACAAGTCCATATTATATGTATAGGTATCTCTTCCTTATTTTATTTTTTCCAGTATAATAAACTTGCACCCCACTTTTCCTAAATATTCCTTGATGTGGCTTTATTGGTCTTAAAATACTTGAAGCATCAATGCAGAGTTCTTTTTCATCAGTTGAGAAAATCCAGTTTCTATTACACAAAGAAATCTCACACATCCCTTTTCCTTGTCTCCTTAGGACAGTAAAACAGAATCTTTGTTGTACTTTGACATATCATAAATGACATTATCAATACAGTAGCTATAAGTCTGATACAGAAGGCACCGTTTACACCACTAAATCCAACCTGTGTTTGCTATAGAAAACAATGAATACTCCCATTAAGCATTACCAACAAACTTCCTAAATCTACAGATAATTTGCATGCGTGCAGCAAAATAAATGTATTTTACAAATAATTTAGATTAATGATATGGAATGTCTTATTGTAACAAAACAATAAGGTAGCATTCTAGAGTTAAATTAGTGATGTGTGAATTTAAGATGAAATTAATTCACAAAAAAATTCTTTTTTAAGTATACCCCAAAAATGTACAAGAAGGACTGGGTTTGTGCCTCTATATGCTAACATATATGCCAAATACAAATAGACAATATGGGGGAAATGGTTTGACTCAAATACTTGTTTTACATTGACATAATTTGGTTTAATATTTATGGGGTTGCAAATAAAGTATTCCAGAAAGCCACATAAGCAGGAAATGTAAAAATGATGTTAAATTCTATTTTAAAACATTAGAACCTTTCAGATCATGAAGAACTGTATTTATTGATCAGGAGCAAGGAAGATTGCTTTATTCTTATGGAAAAACTCTAGTATACCCAAATTAAAATCCTAGATCCATGATGGTGAACCTATGGCACATGTGCCTAAAGTGGCATGTGGAGCCATGTCGCCCAGCATGCGAGCTATCCCCTCTCCCCGTCCCCCGCGCCTGTGCACTTTCTCCCAAGCCCCAAAATGCCAAAAACCCCTAAATATTTCACCTTTTTTCAGTGTTTTGGGGGCTTGGGAGGGCATGCGCACGTGCAGGGGGGTGGAGGGGATGCCACCCACTATGTCCCACCACCCCCCGTGCAAATGCGGGCGCGCTCCCAAGGCCCCCAAATGCCAAAAAACCTCAAAATTTCATGTTTTTGGGGGCGTTTGGGGGGCTTGGGAGCATGCGCGCACATGTGCGGGGGGTGAGGCATAGCAGGTGGCATCTCCTCCACCCCCGTGCATGCATGCACCCTCCCAAGCCCCCAAAATGCTGGAAAAAATGTGAATTTAACATTACTGTTCGCGGCTTTTGTGGCATTTGGGGGCTTGGGAGAGTGAGTGCAGGCATGGGAGGGATGAGAGGGGATTCCCCTGTGTGTCCCCCCCGTGCATGCGTGCACCCTCCCAAGCCCCCAAAATGCGAAAAAACCCACAAATGATAATGTTAAATTTGCGTTTTTTCCAGCATTTTGGGGGCTTGGGAGAGCACCCGCATGTGCAGGGGAGGGGCATAGCACACACTATGCCCCTCCCCCTGCATGTGTGCATGCTCTCCCAAGCCCAAACAAACAGGAAGTGGCACGTGTGTGGCCACGCCCACTCCCCCCCCTTTTTGGCACTCGGTGCCAAAAAAGTTCGCCATCACTGTCCTAGACTGTCTATAAATATAGGAAATCTGGTTGGTATTATTCCGTATGCTTAAGATTTAATTGGTTGTGTGAAACTCAGGTCTTATCTATATACATGTATTTCATTGTTTTATTTAAAAAATAATTACTTTACTTCTAAATTTTAATTACTTTCTAGATTACTTCATTTTATTTTCTGGATTACTATTTATTTTGGTCCATGCTTGTTATTTCCTTTTTCTTTTTGGATACACATTAAAAAGCAATACACTATTTAAAAAAAATAAAGTCTAGGCCACTGCAGAATAAATAGAATATATTTGTATTTATTATACGAACACATGCCTAAACTTGTGCACTAGATCTGTTTTCTTAAATAACATTACATTGAAATTCTATCGTTTTTCAAACCTATCAAAATTATTTTGACTTTTATTTATGTCCATTATATCTCAGCTAATTTGCAAATCTGACCAGCATTCCATCTTTCAAGTCATTAATAAAAATGTCTAACCACATTGGAACCAAGACTAAAGCCGGTAATACCAAGTGATATTCAAAGTTCACATAAAATGTCCCTCCAGTTTTATGAGGAATAACCTTCAGTATTGTTTTTGAGATATTTCTAGATTTATAATCCACTACATACTGTTCAGGCCACGTTTATTAGCAAGCTTGCTGATTAAGTCATTCCCAACATAGAAGATACAACATCCAATATTCAACTCTTCTTATGGTATAAGAAAGACATTTGCCAATTCTGCAAATTACTTGAGAGAAGGCAGCAGGTGATAGTACTAGTTCTGTGATTCAGAGCACACAGTATAAATTGGTGAAATGTATAGCTGATGTATAGTATTCCAAGATCACAGCTGAGGGGTCCTTGGTACCTTCTGAGCTTGCTTGTTATTTTGCAGACATTTCATTATCCAAAGTAGGTAATTTCATTGGTCTCACAGCTTTGTAAAGTGCAATAGATTCCATTTCAGGCTCCATATAAGAAAGTATTTAAGGTGCGTACAAGTGATATTATTCCTTTATTAGATGAAATTGTAATAAAGGAAGAATTAGACACAGTGATCTGTTACAAGAAGTATGTGGTGGAAACTTATGAAAGAGAGATCAAGAACTAAAGAACTAAATTTCTGGACAGTGAGAACAATTAGTCAGGGGTACAGCTTGCCTTTAGAAGTTGTGGGTGCTCCATCACTGCAGATTTTTAAGAAGAGATTATTAAGAACAGTATAAAATCTGCTTGATCAGGGGATTGGACTAGAGATCTCCAAGGTCCCTTCCAACTGTTATTCTGTAATTTCTATTATTCAGCTACACCACTCTGAACAATTAAGCTGAGAAATTATTGACTTCCTAGATATAGTCAATCTATAACCATAAACCTCACACTATCTAAAGAAGCCATGTGGCTTTGCAGATGCCCTGGGGCCTAGGCAACAGATTTTGACAAGATTCACCAGCTAAAATGACATATAGGGCCAAGCAAAATGAGGCATACTCTGGAGTAGGAGATGATATAAGGAAGAAATAGCCATAGGTCCAGAGTAGCATATTGACTGACTTTGCATAATCCAGATTTATGGCATAAACAATTGTTCAGAATCCTACATCATGATAAACCACAAAGCTTATGGCAATTTATAAGCCCTAAGGCTGAATTCATACCAAGTTAATCAATGGTGTTAGGAATAGCCAACACCCCAGAAGAGAAGCTCAGGATCCAAAGTGATCCTGACAAACTTAAACAATGGACTTTATCCATCAAAATGAATTTCAATTTGGAGAATAGCCAAGTTTTACATTTAGGCAGTAAAAATCAGAGGTACAGATTAGTTGAGTCCTGGCTCAAAACAGTAACTGTGAGAGGGACCTTGGAGCTCTAGTGGATGAAACACTATTAGGACCACACCTCAAAGACTGCAACCAATTTTGGTCACCATAGTACAAAAATGATGTTGAGACTTTGGAAAAAAATCAGATGAGAACAACTGGATTGATGGGATTTTATTTAGGGTTTTTAATTGTCTGTGTGGGCATGTACCAGTTTAATTTTATTTTAATTTTTGTATTTTATGTTTTTAATGCCCTGTAAACCACCCTGAGTCCCTAGGGCAGTGGTTCTCAACATGTGGGTCGGGACCCCTTTGGGGGTCGAATGACTCTTTCACAGGGGTCGCCTAAGACCATCAGAAAACACATATTTCAATACAAATACAGGTGTACGTGAAAATAATTTTATGGTTGGGGGTCACCACAACATGAGGAACTGTACTAAACCGTCGTAGCATTAGGAAGGTTGAGAACAAACAAACAAACAAACAAACAAACAAAGATGATCAAAGGCATGGAGACTAAAACATATGAAGAACAGTTGCAGGATTTGGGTTTGGCTAGTATAGAAAAGAATAATTATGGATGACATGATAGCAGTATTCCAGGATTTGAAGGGCTGCCACAAAAAAGAGGGGGTCAAATTATTCTCCAAAGCACCAGAGGGCAGGACAAGAAACAATGGTTGGAAACTAATCAAAGAGAGAAGAGGCGTGGAATTAAGGAGAAACTTCCTAACAGTGAGGATAATTAACCGTTTGAAATTGTGGGTGCTCCATCACTGGATGTTTTTAAGAAGAATCTAGACAGTCACTTATGTGAAATGGTATAGGGCAGTGGTGGCGAACCTATGGCATGAGTGCCAGAAGTGGCACACAGAGCCATTTCTCCGAGCACACCGAGCCATCACCCATTGCTCTTCCAGGTTGGTCTTGCGCGCATGCGCAGAACCACCAGAAACAGGAAGATCATGTGATCTTTCAGTTTTTGGCACACGGGTGTGCTCACATGCTTGCTTGCTCCTGTTTTTGCACTCAGTGCCAAAAAGGTTCGCCACCACTAGTATAGGGTGTCCTGCTTGAGCAGGGGGGCAGGGGACTAGAAGACTTCCAAGGTCCTTTCCAGCTCCTATTCTATTCTAATAACTGAACAATTCAGTTTTAGAGTTTAGAGTGTTGTATGAACTAGATCCCCACCTATTCAACAAAATGTTCTCAGAGCAGCATTCATCAACTTGAAAATACATTTCTTATCCTCAAAATGATGGAATAAGTGTTGTGATGTCAGGAGGTAAGCTATTCCCTTTCATAATTGCATTGAAGTGTTGAATGCAAGTGCGCCAGAGAAGAATTTGCCTCACAATGTACATTGTGTGGATCCTCTTGCAGTTTGCTTGTGTCTATAGTACAGCACAAAGTGCTTTTTAACACATTCTTTTTCTAGTTCTCTGAAGAAAGAAGGGGGCATTTTGTTCAGCCTAATCACAATTTGCTGCTGCTTTGACTTTTGTTATGTCTAGTCAAAATCAAGAAAACAGCGCAAGGCCTTTATCTATAGTGATGCCCTTTTTTCTCCCCCAGCATGTCAGCCTGAACAATCTTGGCATCCATTTGCCACCACTTGATATAATCAGCTTTGAAGTCAGACTGTTTGATTTTAGATATCTTGTTGACTGCTTCCAGTATCACTCTGTCCGTCTGCCAAACATCAGACAGCCCTGATCAGCTCAACTTCCAGCCTCCACTAGAAGTAGATTACCTCTTTATACTCAAGACAACCTTTGACTCTGATCCTGTTTTTCCTTTTGAAAGCAGCTTATTAGTTTCTCAGAAATCCTCATCTCAAGGCCTATTACTTTGCTAAGTTAATGAACAAGAGCCATCTGGCCTCATGTTTCTGCTTGTTTTTACCTATTACTACATGTGCTCTGACTAGTCACATAAGCTATATATTCACTGGGAAAGCATACTTTTTTTAAAAAAGTGGAAATCTAGAGGCCAAAGAGCTTAGAGTTTAAGTGTAATAGTGTATAAGTGATAATAAAACTAAATTTTATGCAATTACACCCCTTAAATATATTGTTCTCTTTCTAATTTAACAAAGGCCATACATCTTTAAACTTTGCCTTCTATTAATAAAGTAGATGAGAAATTTCAGAGCGTAACCAAATCTAAATTATTGTTTAATCTTTAGAATGGTGTAAATTCAAAATCAATGTAGTTCATTAGTGCAAACATTAGCAGACTTAGGGGGATATTCAAATTCACACAAAGTTTGGATTCATATCCGCTTCTAGGCTAAAATATGATCCACTGGCATGTGTCATAGAGTATTTTGTGGACCAATTTAATTGTTCAGAATCACAATTAAGCAAACTATGCTTTATATGTAGTGCCTACTTTGCAAGTGTTTTAGCAATTACTATGGATCTTTGTCATTTATGTAGGTGGGTCACCTTGGTTGATGTTGCCAAAGGGTTAAAAATTCCAGGTCTACTTTGACCAAGGCTGCCTAGAACTATCAGGGTTACAAGTTAAATTAGTGAGCAAAAAAAATCTGGAAAAAAATGTGAATTATTTCTTGTTACCAAGAAAATATCAACAGGTACACAGTCACCTGGACTTCAACTCAATTTGACTTTATCTTTAGAAAACTAGATATCTGGAAATAGTTATTGATTTTATCTGTCCTGAATATATTTAACACGTGACTGCTAAAAAAAAGTTATACTGCTAAACGATTAAATGGTTTATGGATGATTCAGTTCTAAAACATATCGAGACAGATGGAATATTTTAATTACTGAAAATTACTTGTATGTGGAAAATAATCAGAAACAAGAAACAAGTTAAGATGTAGATCAGGTGCATGAAACCTGTTGCCTTTAAATGATTGTTGAATGATAACTTTTAGCCATGTTATATCTGAGGCTATTTGTTATTAAAATTCAACAACATTCTTGACCCACAAGTGACATCATTCATGATGTTCTAAATAATTTTAATGACATATTTAAATGAAACCCTGAACACAAGAGCAGAAGCTGAATAGAAAAAAGAATGTTTGTTTAAATTAATGAAAATGAAAAGCAGGACAAATAACACATTCAAAAATTAATAACAGAATATTTAGACAGAATACTAGTATTACTACTGGAAAAGCATCTGCTGACTTGATTATCAGTACTATTAGTAGTTATAAGAAGTTTGTAGGTGCTACAGAAAATCCTTTGTTATTTTGTCTTTGAGGGCATTTGAAATCCCTTTAACTGTTTTTGTTGAACATTAAACTTTGGGTTTGCCTCTCTTATTTTGCTGTTACTAGTATTTCAACATTGCATTTGTAGTTTAGTCTCCCTAACTTCTGTATGCATTGAATTGCAGCCATATTGCCTTGTTTCCAATGTACCAATACAAGCCCAATTTTAACCTTTAAAGCTCTCTTTGAAACATTAACCTAACAGGATTACAGCTTAGTGTTTACTGTCTTGATCCCACTTAAAGCATCAGACTTTGTCACTAGATGGCCTTTAGAACTGCAGCCTTCATCACACCATGACTTTCAAAACATGCTGAATTACACCAACCAGACCAAAAATAACGCTACTGAGTTTTTTTATGGACTTGAATGGAAGTTGTAATAGTTGTGGGCTGTATGACTATTTGATGCATGACTGCATCACTGACTGCACGAATTTTAAAAGGATGCTTTTTGTAGCACCTTCCATGGGAGCAAAAAATATAGTCCATCCCTTATTCAACTTCAGTGAGTTTTAACTTTCCAATAATTCCTAAGCTAGCCAAAGTATAATGCTGAAAGGTGGCACATAGTCCAGAATTAGCCAGGTTGGTAATAAGAGTTTAATAGTGAAAAACATACAGAAGGGTAGATATAGGGAATGGGCAATCAATTCAGAGATCAGAATCCCCTAAGTCTAAAGCAGGGGTGTAAAACACCATTTCATTGAGGGCCACATCTATGTGTTTGACTTTGGGGGTGGGCTAGGGCATGGCTGGGATCTAAGCATTTAAATAATTAAATCTGGTGTGATATGAACCTAAATTTTATCAGTATGTATTAAGAATTTTCACAATATTTTAACCTGCTCGTTTTTATTGTTTTTTCAACTCTGCACCTCCACTTTTCACTTTTCACCAAATAACTTTTGCAGATATTCCAGTGAATCATTCTGTTGATTGTATTATTTCAATTTTTATAATCAGTTTGCATGATCTTTCTTCATGTGTTGAGTATATGATTTACTGTTTCTTCTACGATAATCTGTACTTGAATCATTTGATGATATTTCAGTTTTGGCCTTTATTTCATTAGTTCCAAGAGCTTGATTTTGTTCAGCTAAAATTAAGCATTCAACTTTTTTTTAATGTTCCAGTTTTAAGCCATTACCAGTATTTATCTTTAATCACTTTCCCCTTGACATTTTGTAGAAATTGGCCATGTATTTTTTTTTCTTGCCAGCATTTTGTTTGGCTTTTATTACATTACTTCAATGTTCATGTTTCCTGTCCGTTTAGTAAATTTCAATTTTGACCTCCATCAATGCTTCCTCTTTGCTGTCTTTTACATCATCAACTGATGCACTCTTTTCTCTCTTGACAATTTATTGACCTGATAAAAACCTTTGCTCCCATTACTGCGGAGCAGGTATGATTTATCAATATTGTAAAGAATTTAATGTATATTTAATAGTCATATTTTTTAAAAAAATTTGGTTCAAACTGTTCAGTTCAGCTTGTGTCCAGTTAATAATTCCAGCAATGTATCTTATCATAAGTTATGGGCCAGGTATTGTTGGCTTTGATGGTGTTTCCACCATTCAATTTTATCTTTAGCAAACTTCTCTCTCTGTGGAGGCATTCTTTATTCATCACATTTTAACATCAAGCATGGATGTTATCAAACTGTAAAATACCCAGAAACTTGAACACTTAATCTTGATAACTCCTAAAGATTTGGACATTCAGCATTTCAATTCCATTACTATTTCTGATTTTACTTTGCTTTATTACCACTGTAGCACATTTCTCTAGACCAGATCCCATTGCTTTAGGCATGCTAAAAATTCTTGTACAGTAGTAGTTGTCAGTGACTGGATTTTGATTGCTGATTTTCCATAATGCTTCAGATCGATATAAATAATTATATAATTATTGCTCTTAGTATGGTTTGTTGCCAGATGTTTAGAGTAGATTTGGCATTTTTGCCTATCAAGTCCTTTCCAAGCTGTGGTAGGCAGATGTTGTTGTTTAATAGTGTTAAAGGTACTATCACAGTATGTAAGCTGCTCCAAATACAGCTTCCTTTTGCATTGACTGATGGTGATTTTGTCAGTGCTGATGCTGATCAAATTTTGTTGTTGTTAGTTTTAAGAAAAGAAATTATGGCTTAGATGTCAAAACTGTCTTAAAATTAATGGCATTTGAGAAATATTTGCCAGAAGTTTTAGCTAAGATACTTCAGAAGCAAGAACATCACTAGTGTTTTGAAAAGGAAATAAATAACGTTTCATCCATTCCAATCAAACAGGTGCAGGAACTGCAATCTGCTTGCAGAGAATGTAAGAGATAAAATGTAATGAGTTCCACCTCCACAATTGCCTGAAGTTTAGAGCTTATAATAGTTTCAATCACAAATCTATCTCTTCTGACTCAGAATCAGGTGTACCGGGCTTATCAAGCATATTGAGATTGAGGCTATTAACTAGAAAGATTATAGGAAGCAATGAATTAATATTACTTTACACTACAGATGAGGAATCACCAAACTGAAGATTCTGAGCATGCAAAGAATATTAACTAATGAGCCTAGTCCATTTTTTAAAATAATATATACTCCAATGGAAGGAGTCATAGCCAAGAATATGAATTACTTGTTTCTTCAGCGTACACATTCAATATATAATGTATAAATGTGCATTATAGTCAAGTCTGTGCTAAAGATGACCCGGAAACTCTTAGTATAGAAGGTAGCTGCTTAAAGCATTTTAAAAAGTCCCCTGGAAATGAATTATTTCTATACTCAAATGTGAAAGTTCTGGCATTTATCTCTAAACACCTACATAACTTGCGCTACCATAACTGAAGGAAAATCTATTCCTAGATCAACCTTCTTCTGCCTTGAACCATAGCTTGGTGTGTCCCCTTCCAATTGTCCCAAGCATCAGTAAAAACAACAATTTTCTGATGTGATGCTCCATTTCTAGAATTCTTTACAGGTCTAATCATTTAGAATTTCTTCATTATCGTTTTGATGCCAACTAGTTCCTGCTACAAATCAACCTGAAAGAATGATGTTGAGCAGCAGGTGCCAGTGAAGACATAATTTTTCAGCATTCAACCATGTTGCTGAGACTTCAAGTCCAGGGTGAGGATGGCGTTATATTTCACATCTGCAAATCTAGCCTATTGTGACAGCAATCTAAAGTTCATAATGGGATATATAGTTTTAACTATTAAAAATAATTTTGGTAGGGAAATAGTCACAACTGACCATAGCACAGAGAAGTTGGGGTTAGCTCTTTTGTATTGTTGTTAGTTGCAAAGTTGTGTCCAACCCATCACAACCCCATGGACAACATTCCTCCAGGCCTTCCTGTGCTCCACCATCCCCTGGAATCCATTTAAGCTCGCACTGACTGCTTCAGTGACTCCACCCAGCCACCTCATTCTCTGTCGTCCCTTTCTTCTTTTGCCCTCAATCACTTCCAGCATTAGGCTCCTCTCCAGTGAGTCTTTCCTTCTCATTTGGTGGCCAAAGTATTTGAGTTTCATCTTCAGAATCTGGCCTTCTAAAGAGCTCGTTTCTTAATGCAGATCTATTCCTTTCTTGAAGTTAATATTACAAATCAAACTTTCTGGGATGGGTGGCCATAAAAATATAATTTTCAAAGATCCTGGAGCACCGGGGAGCTGCAGGAGACTGGAAAAGAGCTGATGTACTTCCCATCTTCAAAAAAGGGAAAAAAATAGATCCAGGAAACTACAGACCTATCAGCCTTACCTCAATACCAGGGAAGATTCTGGAAAAGATATTCAAGCTATGAATCAGTAAACAGCTAGAAGCAAACAAAGTAATAACCAAAAGCCAACATGGCTTTGTCAAAAACAGATTATGCCAGAGAAATCTTACTGCATTCTTTGACAAAATGAGAAAATTAGTGGACCAGAAGAATGCTGCTGATATAATTTACTTGGACGTAAGTAAGTCATTTGATAAAGTAGACCATAACCTACTACTTGATAAAGATAGAAAAATGTGGGTTAGGCAGCATCACCACCAGATGGATTCGTAACTGCCCGACCAACCACACTCAACATGTAGTCCTTAATGGAAATGCATCTACATGGAGGGAAGTATGCAGTGAAGTACCCCAAGGCTCTGTTTTAGGCCCAGTACACCATCTTCATCGATGATTTGTATGAGGGGAACTCATCAAATTTGCAGACAATGCCAAGCTAGCAGAAATAGCTAACATTCCAGAAGATAGGCTCAAGATGCAGAAGGATCTTGACAGACTTGAACTTTGTGCACTAACTAACAAATGGAGTTCAATGGTGAAAAAAGTAAGGTTCTACATTTAGGCAAGAAAAACAAAACGCACAGGTACATTCACTCAACAGTAGTAACTGCAAGAGGGAACTTAGAATCCTAGTGGACAATCATTTAAATAAGTGCCAGCAGTGAGCTGCAGCTGCCAAAAAGCCAACACAGTTCTAGGCTGCATTAACAGAGGGACAGAATCAGGATCATGTGAAGTGTTAATACCACTTTATAATGCCTTGGTAAGGCCACACTTGGAGTATCTCTTTTTGGTTGCCACGGTGTAAAAAAGATGTTGAGACAGAGAAGAGCAACAAAAATGATTAGGGGACTGGAGGCTAAAACATATAAAAAACGGTTGTTGGAATTGGGTATGTTAAGTTTGATGAAAAGAAGGACTTGGGGTGACATGATAGTAGTGTCCCAATATCTCAGAGGCAGCCACAAAGAAGCGAGAGTCAAGCAATTCTCCAAAGCACCTGAGGGTAGGACAAGAAGCAATGAGTGGAAATTAATCAAGCAAAGAAGCAACTAGAACTAAGCAGACATTTCCTGACAGTTAGAACAATTAATCAGTGGAACAACTTGCCTCCAGAAGTTGTATATACTACAACACTGGAAGTTTTAAGAAGAGATTGGATAACCAATTGTCTGAAATGGAACAGGGTTTCCTGCCTAAGCAGAGGGTTGGACCTCCATGTCCCTTCCAACTCTTGTTATACTATAAAATATAAATAAATAAATAAATACGCCTGGTATAAAGTGAAGTCATGCAAATGTGAAAGCCACAGCTGGAGCTGTGATTTCAAATTGCAGCTAAAAAATACCAAAGATTTTATTGAATAGCCTTTTCCAGAGCACCCAACATGCAAAAGAACATCCGAATTCTCATTCTGTTTAAATCAGCTTCTTCAAGGTTGGCTGTATGGCTGCTTTTAAATAACAAATACATAAATGTTGAAAGAAACCACAGTTCTTGTTTTACATGGTAACCATTCATGAAGAAATGGCCTTGAAACACATCCAAGTGCTGGAGGCACACAATTTATTGTTCCTGCTGGAACCAAGAATATCTCTGACTGTGGCCTTATTTTTATGTTTTATAAAGAAAAACATTCTGAGTAAGTAATCTGGTGGCTCAGAAAAAGGACTCTAAAAGGCAAGGTAAAATTTTAAACTTCAAAATAATATATAATTCTGATAAATAAGTAGAAATATAGCTATGATAACACTAAATCTACTACTAGCTCGGTCTGTCAGTTCTTCCATAAATCTATATGTCAAATATTTTCTTTATGTCTCTCCACTTTGGCAGCAAAATGGTCAATATTACATTATTCAAAAACGGAGGACCACTTAGCTACCAGTCCAAACAGATAGACTGAAGGCAATGAAAGCTATGTCGTTGTTCAAGACAAACTTTCTTTTCTTGCGGCTTGTCATTTATAGGAAATGTTCTACTATATAAAATTACAGGTCCATCTAAAATATCACCCCATTTAATACAACAGATAACTGAATCCCCTTGCCTGTCACAATAGAGAACCTAAAGGCAATCTTCTGAGAAACTGGAAATGTAATCTTGACTGTTCATCCTGTAATGAATGCAGCTTGTCTACTTCCACTGCCTAGGTTACAAAATTCCAGTAAACATACTATAAAACCATAATAGATCTCCAATGTCCTTTCAATCAAAAGAAAGTAAAATAGAGGCAACAGTGACCCTGAGACATCCCACTCTTCAGGGAACTGAAATAAACACGACAATAGAATTTCCCTGGCATTGAACGTAGGGCATGAGGCCAAAGAAATCTGCCATGATAAATTTGCCAGTGCCACAAGATTCCTTGCTTTTATTTTACAGGTAAGATCAAATTTCTTTAAATTTACCTGTCCCCAAACTGAGTGAATATCACTCCCACATATGTAGGCAGAAATGGCCCTCTGGAAATTGAAGATACGATTTCTAGGACACAATTGCCTTCCACCTGCATTTCAAAATCAGAAAAGGATAAACTAACAGCCTGGCATTTTCAAGAAAGCGACAAGGGTAATATTTTAAAATGTCAACCAAACCAGTTGCTTTAAAACATTACAGGGTAACTAATACTGAGCATTTAGAACTGAAATTTTAGACTTAAACCTAAACCAAATATGAGACAAAGTGCCTAATAATAGTACCAGGATAAGGAATTTGGCTAAATTACACTGCTTGTGCTTTAGCACAGTTCGAACTGCAAAACTATATAAATACAAAAGGAGGCAGTATCCCAATGCAGTCATATTAAAATAATCAGGAAAGTGAAATCTATTATCTATACCTGATTTTAGGAATACACAAGATTGCAAACCATCTACTGTTAAAAATAAACACAATAAAAACCTTTTAAGAAGTTTGTTTATATAGTCAAATTGCATATTTAATAAAAAGGATAGCCAGTAAAGCTTAGTATGCTTTTTGAAACAAAGGAAAAAAAGAGGCTAAAAATTCACAGAGTGTCCAAAAATCTTATGTCTCTGGTCACAGATGTGAAAACAACACAGGTAAAATACATTCTTTTGAAAGGGCTTGTGGAGTGGAATGCTTGTATGAATCACTGAATATATTTTTGAATCGATTGTGAGAGTCATGCATTCTCCAAGGCCCAGGTGTTAAAAGATGAAGCGCTTGTGTTACAGCTGCAGATACAGGACTGAAGGGGAAAAGTGAGAAAAAAACAACTGCCTCACAAATTTGAACATTCTAAAAGTAAATAAATACGTAAACACCTGCAAACATATTCAGGGAAGCACTTTAAATTTCACCACAGACACATAAGACAAGTCATGTGATCTACAGGCAACCGTGATCATAGATTTGAAGTGACTGGATAGACGCCAAATGCTGGAACCAGGAAATAAATTACAAATATCTAAGCTGTCAAGTCTGTCTTACAAAGGAGGAAAAAACAGACAATTTACAAGGTCACATCACACAAAAATTTCAACAGTTATTGATTGTAAAGCTATGCCAGGTAGCCAGAGGACAAAAAAGAGTGGGTAGGGCTGGGTGATGTGGTCTGCTGCAGGCAGTCAATATGAAGTGTGGGTGGGCATATGCTACCAAATACGAGACCCCTTGGGAGAAAGAGCAATGGAAATGACTTAGGGGAGTGTCTTATGGTCATCCCCACTAGCTTCTCCATTGACTGTGACCATGAGTCACTCATGTCATCATAAGTGTTAGCTGGTTGCCAAGCACCCAACTCACAATCAGGTCATTGCAGTAGTGTTGCAATGTCCTGAACTTTGAGTTGTAAGTACACTCATTCAGCACCATCATAACTTTGAACAGCCACTGAACAAGTGATTGTAATCAAAGGACTACATTATATGAATATTGCAGAAATGCAGGCAGGCACAGCAACAAAAAAGGGGGGGGGAGTCAAAATACGCAGTTAAAATTCATGAGTATTTGTAATACTTACCCTGATCTTTCATTTTTACTAATTTTATAATTACGCATAATTAGGTAAGTTAAACTTTAATGCAATTTATAAAATACTTTTATTAGCCTGAGATATAGGTAAGAAAAGTATGATTAAAAAAAACTTCCTAGAAAATAACAATTGTAAAACAAAACCAAAACTGAAAACTAGAAATGAGGCTGGAGCGGAATAGCATAAATCACCAATTGTTCTGTGTGTCTTGCTGCTCCAGTAATGTTTTTATCTATACACCCGATCTATTCAAAAAGAATGATGTTGAATAAGGTTATGTAGCACTTAGCTGCCAGCTGCCTGCAATTAAGGCAAGTTCAAATCTCACCAGGCTCAAGGTTGACTCAGCCTTCCATCTTTCCAAGGTAGGTAAACTGAGAACCCAGATTGTTGGGGGCACAAAGCTGACTTTGTAAAACACTGCTGGGGGGGGATGCCCTAGTAAGCAGGTATATACATAAGAATGAAGGCTATTGCTATGCATTAGATTGCATTAGGTTGTAAGCTGCCCTGAGTCTCCGGAGAAAGGTGGCATATACATTGATTTTTTTTTTTTAAAAAAAGGGGAGGAAATGTTTTTTTTATTAAATCAAATAAAGATATCATAATTCCAAATAGTGTCCAGTTTTGATTGTTCTGATATGTGTTCATGGATGGTGAAAGTCCAATGAAGAAAACAGTGGTAATGGTTTAGTTATTTAACTGTAAAAAAAATCCTGTAGTTGTTTTCCATTGTTCTGTTGTTTCCTTTCATGCTGCCTGCCATAGAAAAAGTGTAACTGTTGTACGTGACATTGGACTGATTTGTGCATTAATAGCGCTGTAGTTTAACAATGCAACCTCCTGGGCATATAGTAACTGTAGGAATAATTTTTATAGCAATTTCCTTTGATTTTTGCTAATGCTATCTTTAGCAGTATTTTTTTTCACACCTAAGCTTGGCTATTTGAGGCCAAGGGTGTCTTAAAAACATTCTGTATACATAATAGTATTAAATAGAAAACTAAATTTCCCTTGCTTTTTTGACTGCCATCCTTTGATAATCTTTTATCTTTCAAATAACTTTCATACCTTGATATGAAACCTGTGAAAATAAGTCTTATATAGAAAAGATTATCTATAGTAAACTATTACACAAGTCAGGTATCAAATTAAACTAAGAATTTGAAGTGTGGAAAGACATTGGATAACTTTTAAAATCAGTCTAAAATTGAAGATGAAACAATCATAGCAGGGAGAATTATATAATTGTAATATGTTACCATGTATTTTTAGCAATGTTGTTTGTAAAAGTTGCCAGACTAGAAAAAGCTAAAACCATGTTTATTTTTTGTTGTAATATAAAACTAAATTAATCTTATTAATTTATGTTTAGAGGGAATGCATACATTTGTACTGGTCTGTAGCGATGTAGTAGAATCTGAAACAAGCCAGATATGATGAAATATGGTCAATAATCTCCTGACACAAACCCCAGCCATTTATACTTGCATCCTGATATCAAGCACATGTACCATGCGGTTTCCACTATGGCATCACAGTTTATGTTTCATCATTTGCCCCGTACCTGTTTCCCATGGTTGTTAATTCTGTAAGTAGTTTATACTATAATAAAGAAGTTTTGTTTGATTGGATACAGAAAGAACCAGGTACTAGGCATGTTCTCCTACATCCAAACAGGATGTAAATCTTGTATGAATGTATGAGAAATCTTTTACATTTCAAAATGATCCCTCAAGAGAATATTAAACTGGACCATTCTTGAACAAAGCCTGCTCCAGGTCACAGAATTACAATGCCACTAGTTCTGTTCCTACTATTACATCTCTTTAAATCCATTTGCAGAAAAAGCAAATCAGATTAGTTGTGTGATGTGAAAAAAAACTAGAGCCCTGCTCACACAGCTGCAAAGAGAAGTCATGCATGTGTTAATCAAAAATAATAGTAGGGTTTGGCACAAAACACTTTGGCTTCAGTGAACTTTTTCTTCTATTTGTCTATGATCTAATATGGACAAGCTTTAACTGTTTATCCACCATCTAAAATCTAAGGAGTGTGAAAAAGTATTACCTGAATTTAGAAAGCAGAAAATTAAGATGCAAAACACCACTAGTTTTGATCTCTGTTCTCTAAAATCATCCAGTGCCATCCTATCCTATCCTATCCTATCCTATCCTATCCTATCCTATCCTATCCTATCCTATCCTATCCTATCCTATTATATTAATAAAACAGAGTGTGGAGGGCGGCTGTTGTAACTTTCTGTATACAATTTTTAATGGCTGGACCATTCTGGCCCAAACGTGGCATACGTATAACTTACCCTCCAACAAAAAGCACTGAGGGCGTAAGAAAGCTCTAGCCTCCCTGGGGGTGGCTGTGTTCCCTAAAAATCCTGTCACAGGCAAAGCAAAATACAGTTCCCAGCAAGCTTTGCTAGGAATGCTCCACATAGAGAGCCCCTGCTTTCCTGAGCATTGGTATCTTCCTAAGTGAGAGGGCCCAGGATTAGGTGAGGCCTGAGTTGAGGGCCAAGCAGGGAATCCACTCTGAGAGAGGAAGCTTTCATTTCCTATCCCCACTCCCATAGGAAGATGCATAGAGTGAATCCTTTTCAAACCTTAGGCCCAGGATGAGATGAGGCCTGGAACTCTGAGGTAAAAAAACTCTATTTCTAAAAAGAAAGCAACAGTATTTCCTATTTGCCTATCTTGAATGGAAAATATTCACATGTAAAAACAAAAATAAATGTATTTCATAGCATTTGATTAAGTGTATGTACCCATTGAGTTGGGATGACTGATCATGGTAGTAAGATTGAGAGAAATTGTTTTTAACTCTCATATTGTGAAGCCATTATAATTCAAAGAAAACCATGTACCTAAGGAACATAACTATGCAACACAATAATTAGCCCTCTCTCTCTATTTTGATTCAATTTTAAGACATGCAGACTATACAATTTCTGCTTAGGTTGTAAAGATGGAAATGAGTTCAATTTTTCTCATATGACTAAATAGTACGGTCTCTTTACAATTTCCACAGTATTGTTTGCCCTTGACTGACCAAAGATCAGATAACTCCTTCTACCTGTGATAGTCATCCTCTTCCCCTGAGCACATGGCTTCAAGAAGGATGCATATGAAGTGATGAGGCAGGGAAATGAACATTTTGTAGCCACCCAGATCAGCCAAATCAACCTGGCAATCAATTGAGTGACAAATGCCACAGCCAGATTGACCTCCTGTCCCCATATCGTATATGTATATGTTTACAAAACAGGTTTTAAAGTAATGTATTTTATACCCTTTCCAGGTCTATGGCATAGTTCTGGCCATATAGATAACACTGTATGTTTATAATAGAAATAACTTTAAATTCAGTATTATATTGTTTAGGTTCTTTAAGCAACCCTGAGCCTTTGGAATGAGCTATCCCTTGAGCTCTGGACGGCCCCTGACCTCCGGTCCTTCCGTCGTGACCTGAAGACCTGGCTGTTTCAGCAGGCCGGCCTGAACTGATTTTGGGGGTTTTAAACTTTTTAACTGTTTTTTTTAAATTTAGTGCGAAGTTGATTTTATCATTTATTGGGGTCTGTTATCGGTTTAATTCTTTCTTAAATTTTGTATTTGCTGTTTTTTATGTGTTGTGAGCTGCCCTGAGACCCTTGGAAGGAGGGAGGCATATAAGTCCCAATAAACTTCAAACTTCACTTCACTGCAAACATATTTAAAAAGAGCACATGCTTCCATATAAGGCATATTCAAACTCCTTGACCGAGTCAAATCCCATCAGAAAGTCTGAAGGTGGTACACCAGCAATACTAGATGAATCTGAGTCAAATAAGGATAACTTGGAAGAGGACAGCATCTTCTGCACCAAAGTAGTTTACAAATGATACGGTATATGATTCAGCAGCTCAAAAATCCTATAATGCTACAGGTTTTCTTCCACTAGTAAGATTTAATGCCATATAGATTTTTTAAATATTTACTTCATATTGTTCCCTTAAAACTCTGTTGCCCTGGAAGATTTCAGAGTATTTCTTATGCACTCCTGGTGGTTTGCTTCATAAGAGGCTTGGTTCTACAAATAAATATTTGCTTTGTCTAGGTTAGGCAGACACACCAAATATCAGCAGCCACAAAAAAGGTGTTATTTTCTTGGTATAACTACCACTTAAAGAAAAAACTCCTCTGGGGAAGCTTCAATTATGCTCTCTGCTTGTAAAGGTAAGCCCTTAATTAACTAGATGTCCTTTAAAAGGGTGCAGAGTGCTAGCAGGATGCGCAGCACATCAATAACATGCTTGTTGCAATTGAAAACATCTGTTTTCTGGGAAGTCAAAGGACAGGGAAATAACTGCTTGGGTTACCAGAATTGTCAGTACACACACACACACACACACACACACACACACACATATGTATGTATATATAAATCTTGGTGTATTCGGGTCTTTTCCCACGTAAGGTTGAAGGTACTTTGGCGACATTTCGATGAGGTCGAAATCGAAACCTCGCCATCAAAACCTCACCAAAGCACCCTCAACCTTACACAGGAAAAGACCCGAATACACCAAGATTTATATACCCGCACCCGTGAAAATCTACGAATATGTATGTATGTATGTATGTATGTATGTATGTATGTATGTATGGCATTATGCTTTGTTCGGGTATTTTCCCACATC
>JANHFR010005164.1:63586-74387 GCA_032468015.1 Mimophis mahfalensis | reverse complement strand
GGAAGGAAGGAAGGAAGGAAGGAAGGAAGGAAGGAAGGAAGGAAGGAAGGAAGGAAGGAAGGAAGGAAGGAAATTCTGCTTATAAATTAAGTAAAACTGGAGCCATAAGTTTTGAGAAAAGTGGATATTGATGAGGCTTCTGTTATACCAAAACTTTTAAATAACAGTTGGTTTAAAAAAGAATATGCATTCAAAATAAGCATTTGGTACTTGTTCTTGGAAAGAATTTTCAAAGACTTTAAAATTAAGCAAACCATGTTAATAAGTTTAAGACTTAACACTAATATTAAAAAGGGCAGAGACATCTGCAGCTGAATGCATCAAAATCACTATATGCCTGGTGATATTACAATGGAAGCTCAACCCTTCTGTACTTGATACGTAAAAGTTGCACATTTCTGTGACTAAATCACAATGCACATGATTTCTTGACTGCTTGTTTACAGTACATTGATGGTTGGTTCTAAAAGGTGGAAGCTACTTTTTCCATGTAGCATCAACTGCACTACATCCTAAGTATTCTTTTGCTAGCATGGGGAATTTAGAAATAAGAGCCTGCTACTCAAATCCGTAGGTGGATATATTTGTTTATTATTTCCTTGCAAGTTTTACCTCAAGATTAAAAAATAAATGTAACTTTCCCTTGCACTTCACTACAAAGTATAATGCTTTAAATTTTCTATCGAGTTTCTTCCAGTTAAAACTCTAAAACTGTTGAATCCAGCAGGTTTTAGATAACATGGGCCTGAACCTATTCAGAACTGTATTCAACTCACTGTCCCTTTCTTTATTCATATTTTCCTCTTTCACTGTTCAAATATATTAATTTGTTGCTGTCATATCAAGCTGGTCCTTAATGCTACAATTTGAGACACACATTTACTTGGGAGTAGAACATACTAAATTCAGTGAATTTTCTATGTAGGCATGCACTGCGCTACACTGAACTTTTTAAATTTTTAAAGCATCCAGTAATTGTTGGGATTTGCTTGCTGTCAAGAGCACCATTTATTAATATCCATAGCTCCATGGGGTGTGGAGAATAAAGCACTAAAGATTTTAAGCAAACACCTAGAATTATTTCATTATTCTAAATTATTGAATTAGGCAAATAACATTCTAGAAGTTAACAGCTAAAGCCACCTTACAATCTCTTCATTAATTTATAATAGGAAATCATAAAGCATAAAAATAATGCCTAAGCTAGTTAGATTTTTAAATACTTTTTGGATTACAGTTAAAAAATAAATAATTCTTTTAAAGAGTAGAAGAAATATTTTGTGCATATTTTTTCCACATCACAATGTTATTACAATTTAAAAAGAGTGAAATTGCAGCACCTGTGGAGAACATCTAACATAGTTTAACCATCGCAAACCAACATTGTAATCTTTTAAAACTAAATAACGCCAACAATTCTGATAATATACTCTCTGTAAATATCATCCGCCATTTTCTTTGCCTCTCTAAGACTAATGGAATTAATTCTTGACATTATTCCTTACATTTTCACAAAGCATATTTTGGAACAAGTGTGGCAGAGTGTTATCTAAATTAGGCTATTTCCATTCAGATGCATCACTCTCAACTTTGCAGCAACTTTCTGTTGATCTTTGCACTATCTTTCTGCTACTGCTGCTCTTCCTGTTGGATCATCCCTAAGATTTTCCCAGCATTTTCCTTCTAGCCTGCCACCCTGAACTCCTCAGCAATTTTCTGCCAACACCACCATCCCCCATGTCCAGGACTATTTCTAGTCTCCCTGCTGACTTGCTCCTATATCTTGAA
The DNA here is from genome assembly GCA_032468015.1 of Mimophis mahfalensis. Taxonomy (NCBI): domain Eukaryota; kingdom Metazoa; phylum Chordata; class Lepidosauria; order Squamata; genus Mimophis; species Mimophis mahfalensis. Next base: position 72,599 of record JANHFR010005164.1, on the reverse strand, counting down.
CTACATGTTTTATTTTATACAATGCAGAACTATAGAAGATGTAACTTTGAACAAAAAATAGCAGCCATTTAAAGTGGTTAGATAACACCTCTGCGCTATGAATGGATAGAGCTCCAAACAATCAGTTTGTTCAATAAGCCACCTTGAAATCAAATAACCAAAATTCTGCTTGAGTGATCAGAATTTTATAAAGACGCTTCTGTAACATCCAGAATGATAAACTCCAGATTAGCATCATATCAAAACTCGCTAGCTATCAATATAGAATTTCTAGGCATCTGGAAATCAGATTTCACAGCTTTCTGTAAGCAAATGCTCAATTTTTTTACTATGTAAATGTTTAAATATTTAAGTAATAAGGTAAGTAATAAGGTAACAGAAGGCTATTTTTTCACACTTAATATTAAAAATTAATTTATTATATGTATTTTACCTATCCTTAGGCTTCTTTCATTCCATGTCTGCACTGCTTTACATAATCTACATCCGAATAAATACTATGATGCTGTAGACATATCTAAACTTAGCAGTAGGTACTAATGCTTTAAATCCAGCCAAAAGAATAATTGCTGTCAGTCTGACCTGAAAAATTTAGCTGTGAAAAGATGCTTTTGAGCTGAAAACTTCATTTGCAGGACAAATTATAAAAGCAATCCCATGATGCTCTTATTTAGCAAGCTGTCATTTGCAGATAAAAGACAGTAAAATGGCCCTAGTGAATTATGAGGGCTTTTTGATTGCTCAATAAACAAGCAGTTTTGTCAACTGGACATGACTTTAATTGGACTATCTTGTGTGCTGACTCAGTTTTAGAAGATGTCAAGTTTCAATTACAGGTAGAAAGGGTCATTGGTCAAATACATTATCCTCCCTTTTTTGGTCTCATTATGTATCATTCTGATAATGTTGAAGAAACAACTACTGTATGTATACATGGAAACAATTTCTAAAAGCAAATGATGAAATAAAAGTGATAATTTTTAGACTTTTACCAGACAATTATACAAATACGATATATGAAGCAAATGCCTCTAAATATACTGTAACATATGAGAACAAGCATTCCAGAAACCATTCCAATTGTCAGATATCTTATTCTCAGTAAATTTCACTTCAGTTTAGCTTGAACTCTGTTGACAAATGGATTCATATAGATCTTAAGGGGAAATGTTTAATGTGATTAGAATTGCTATATTATCTATCAATTGTAACCAGTAAGTTTGATTCTTAATTATTTGAACTTCTATTTCTTGCTTACAGAAGCAGAAGCAAAATGTAAATAAAGCCTTTCTCTCCATATACATATTTTCCACTAGTCTCTTTTCATTCAGTAATCAGTTTGTTGTTTGTTTGTGAAATTTAAGTACGGTTATCGTCAATTTCAGGGTTTTTTAAAAATTCAATTTATATGCCGCCCTTCTCCGGAGACTCAGGGTGGCTTACAATTTTTAAGCACGTCAATGTGCTTAGCCAATAGCCTTCATTCTTTAGTATATGCCAACTTATTGGGGCTTTCGGCATTTTACAAAGTCAGCTTATTGCCCCCAACAATCTGGGTCCTCAATTTACCTACCTCGGAAGGATGAAAGGCTGAGTCAACCTTGACCTGGTGAGATTCGAACATGCCTTAATTACAGGCTGCTGGCTGCTAGGCTAATTGCTAACAGCCTCCACCACCAGGGCTCTTTGAGCCCAATTAAGCCCAAGTTGAGCCCAATTAAGCCCAACATTTCTGTTGCTAAGTGAGACATTTGTTAAATGTGCTTTGCCGCATTTTAGAACTTTTATTGCTACAATTGTTAAATTAATCATTGCAGTTGGTAAGTTAATAACCCTGTTGTTAAGTGAATCTAGATTCTCTGATGATTTTGCTTGTCAAAAGGTTGCAAGAGTTGATCACATGACCCCAGGACACTGCAACCATCATGAATATGAACCACCTGTCAAGAATCTGAATTTTGATCACATGACCATGGGGATGCTGCAACATTCATGAGCGTGAAAAATGGTCATAAGTCCCTTTTTTTTAGTACCATTGTAACTGAACAGCACTAAACAAACTGTTGTAGTTTGAGAACTGCTCTCACTTAGAGCCTCTTGGCAGAAGCTCTGTCTAACTCTTGGCAAAAAGGCTAGGCTATCTTGCTTAATTTAGAACCACTACCTACTAACAATTTGGATTGGAAGATATTTTTTTTCTTTTCATACCTAATCACACTTAGTGTTAAATAGCCCCTCAACATCCCTTTTCTTTTTCTCAATTGCTAGTCTACTGTTAAAAATCCAGTTCTTTCCATACAATCTAGTATTAAATGTAATGGTTTTATAATTAGTTTACTGCTATCATGGCATTTTGGGGAAATTATATTATTGTATTTTGCTGCTTATAAGCTACTTAAAGGTGAAATGACTGATGTGACACAAATGCTTTTGTAAATAAGATAATACATTCCTTCTTGAATCATGCACACATTCTCTCTAAAATAATAAAGCTGCACAGTGAATAAGAACAAGGAAGGGAGAGCTGTTCAATTCTTTAGTAGTTAGCACAGTGTTTTCCAAAAGGACAGCATGGTTTCATCTGGTTATTGTGAAGGGCAGGATAAAAGTTTGAGATTGATAAAAATGTGATCAAATATTGACCGTTAACTTTAATGTGCTTAATTAAAGATGAATGACACATTTACTTGCTGATGGTTCAGCAAAATAATAAGGCTACAGAGAAGGCATATACAATGAAAGGCTGCATCAACAGAAGAATATTTCCAAATAGTAACAAATAATAGCATCTGTTTTTTTATTGCTTGTCAGACTTCATCTTCAATTGTATAGCAAACTGGAATTGCATAAATGATAACTGTACATTATGATACACACCTTGCCTTTGTGCATTTCTATCTTGAGTTTTGATACACTTATTTAATTTTCATTTTTGTGTCCTGGTGTTATGGAGCATATTTCATCTTTTTCTCCCTTTGGTACTACTCTCATTGATGCCTTTAGTATGTTCACGTGTTTTAAGAAAAGTCCAGAGAAATTGGATAATATAAAATTAGAATACTTTTTACAATTTTACAGAAAATGTACTTTGGGAATAAGGATGACACTGTGAATAAATTGGTGTCTCAGTTCCTTTCATTTAAATGATAATAAATCTGAGTCAAATGATCCCATGGGTTATTTTGGCAAAATCCCTTTGAAAAAACTGGGGTTCTACAGCTCATTCTTGATCATTGTGTGTTAAAAAACAAGCTTTACATAGAACTGATCAGATCTCATGGAGTTGATATTTTTGGATTTTGTGCCAAGATACATTTTTGCAGATGATGAAGGCAGAATTATTATGGTACAAATAACTATTAACAATGTTAAGGTACTAATGGTAGGATTGCATGCCCCCAATGAGGACCAGAAATTGTTTTATAAGTTACTGTTCCAGAAACTAATAGAACTTGACTACGAACAGGTATGTATAATGGAAAATTTCAATTCTATCCTTGACCGAAAAAAAGAATAGGGGGAATAGGGGGCAGTTTAGAAAAAAGGTGGATAAGAAGCGGCTCTTACTGAGGATCTGTGAAGAAATGTGGGATTGGCTTGAAAGACATTTGGCAGGACCATAATCCTCAGGGGAGGGAATGCACTTATTTTTCTCCCAGGCACCAAGTATGGACTCGAATTGATATGATTTGGATGATGTCATACATTGGTGCCTGGGTGAGTGACATTCAGATAGGGCCCAATGATTGGGCAGATCACATTCCAATTGAAGTGACACTTAAGGAGGACTAGGTTGACGATGAATTTAGATATCTTGAAGGAGGAGGAATTCCTGGGTATGCTAGAGAAGGAAATGGGTTTTTTCTTTAGGGAAAACAAATGGAAGGATACAGGCCCTCAAATTAGATGGGATGCTGCCAGGCAGCTATGGGAGGGACAGCTATTAGCTACATGGCAAGAAAACATAAGGAAAAGAGAGCCACGAGAAAGCTACTGATGGAGAAATTAGATGGGGCAGAAAAAGTCTTTCAGCAGAACCCTCAGGAGCCTGGTTTGAGGGAGAAGATGAACTGGGTGAGGCATCAACTGAATACCTTAGATCAAGAGGAAATGGCTCACCAAATCAAAATGTCTAGGCAACGATATTTTGAAAATGCTAATAAATCAGGGAGATGCCTGACATACAGACTGAGAAAAGAGAAAAGAGGAGAAATGACTATTTAGCAGACAGTACTGGGAAACTGATTGGGACTAGTGATGAGAAGATTAAGATGGTGGTAGACTTCTTTAGAGAGTTATATAAAGGTGCTGAAGCATTGGAAGGGGAAATTAGGGTTTATCTGAACCAGACAGACCTATTTGAAATCTAGGATCAAATGAAAAACTGCTCAGTGTGGAAATAACTAATGAGGAGGTAGATACTGCCATTAAGAAAAAAAAGCCTAGGAAAATGCCTGGACCAGATGGCCTGCTGGCCGAGATATATAAAGTAGTTCCAGAAGAAATAAAAGAACAAATGAGGAGGATATTTAATGAAGTGTTTAGAGAATCAAAAATTCCCCCATCTTTGATGGAAGCATACATTAGTCTGATCCGCAAGGATGATGCTGTACCTACTGAGGTTAAAAATTACAGGCCAATTTCCCTTTTCAATGTGGATTATAAATTTTTTACTTCAATTCTAGCAGAAAGAGTTAAGATTTTCTTAAATGAATTTATCCATGCGGATCAGAACAGCTTCCTTCCATCACAACAACTAAGAAACAATGTGAGAATAGTTTTGGATGTCTTAGAATTTTATGAATTCTATTTGGACAGGCAATTAGCGATGATCTTTATTGACACACAAAAGGCGTTTGATAAAGTTAACTTGTCTTTCATGACACAACAATTGGAATATATTCTTTTGGAGATCACTTCTTAAATGCAATAAGAGCTATATATCAGGAACAGACTGCAAAAATTTTGATTAATGGGAGGGATACGAGGCAGGGTTGTCCATTGTCTCCACTATTATTCATACTAACATTAGAAACTTTGGTTTGATTGGTAAGAGCAGATGAGGAAATAAAAGGATTAAAAATTAAGAACCAAGAATTTAAGCTACAAGCTTTCACCAACGATATGGTCTTCCTTTTGAAAGACCCACTTACCTCAGGGCTGAAGTTGTTGGAGAAAATTGCTCAATATGGATCGGTAGCAGGCCTTCAAATCAATAAAGATAAAACGAAAAGCTTAACTAAAAATATGACGCCTACACACAAATTAGATTTAGAAAGGGAGCTGGGCATTCAATGTTCAAAAAAGGTGAGGTGTTTGGGCATTTATCTATCAAATGGGTGTTCATCCATAAAAGAGGACAATTATGTAAAACCAGACTACTAGAGATTTGGAGAGGTGGACAGAAAAACAACTGTTGTTATTGGGGAGAATAGCGGCAGGCAAGACCTATGTTTTGCCCAAGTTCATCTTCTTGTTTCAAACTGCTCCAGTGAGATTGAATAAGGATTTTTTTAAAGACCTAAACAAGAAAGTTCTTAAATTTGTTTGGCAGGGAAAGAAGTCCAGAATAAAACTAAAAATGGTTCAGGAACTAAGGGAAAGAGGTGGTTTGGGTTCCAAACTTCGAGAACTATTATCAAGCTGCCCTACTAGTTTCAATAAAGGATTGGGTTGTGCTCAGGAGCAGTTGCCTGCTAGCAGTCGAAGGATATGATTTTCAACAGGGGTGGCATGTGACACTCTGGTGAGAGAAGAAGGACCCCAGCAAATTTTTCAAAAAACATTATATCAGAGGTATTTTGATAGAACAATGGAACAAAATTCAGAAGTGATATTACACAAAGATAGCCTGTTGGCTCTCTACTCTGGAAGCGCTCACCTACCCAAGTGTATCCAACAAATTGATTGCTTAAGTGTATTGTAAGCCGCTGTGAGTCTTCGGAGAAGGGCAGCATATAAATAGAAATTTTTTAAAAGTAGTTACACCTACTTAAAGGGAAATATAGAGGAAACTTGAAATCAAAACAGTGCACTTGGAATGGTGGGCATACCTCCAAATTCAATCTAGGTACAGGAGAGTCGAGAGCGGTAAGGTATCTTTTTAGAGCCCCAAGAATTGGACAAAATCTTATTGGATGAAGATAGAGGGATGCTTTTGAAATGTTATAAGGTCCTGGTGACGTTAGAAATTGGCAAAGAAGTGGTGAAAGATTCCATGTTGGCTTGGGGCAGAGATTTTGGCTACATGTTAGATCTGGACAACTGGCAAATAATTTGGAATACGAATATGAGGCTGACACTGTCAATTCCATGTAAAGAAAATATTTTTTAAATGGTTTTTAGGTGGCACTTGGTTCCCGACAGACTTCCAAAAATGTACCCAGGACATCCTGCTGAATGCTGGAAATGTCATCAAAAGAAGGGATCTTATTTCCACCTATGGTGGCTATGCCCAAAAGCAAAATTATTCTGGAACAAAGTGAAAAAGTGGCTTTGGGAAATCACAGGGACAAGGATGGAGTTGACCCCGGAAATATACCTGTTGGGATCAAAACCGGACAAAATGAGAAAAGATGTATGGTATTTAGTACTTCATATAATTGTTGCAGCCAGGATTACTTTTGCTCAGCACTGGAAAAAAGAGAGCCCCCCCTCCCCGATAATGTCTTATTGAACAAAATAACAGAGTGTGCGGAAGTGGACAGGCTAACAAAGATCCTTCAAGAAAAGACTGAATCTGATTTTTATGTGAGTTGGGATTTGTGGTATCAATGAGTAAAAGAAGGATGAATGGTAGTAAGAATAAACACATTGTAAGCCGCCCTGAGTTTTCAGAAAAGGGCGGGATATAAATGGGATTAAAAAAAACAAAACAGGGGGAAAGAGTTAGGTGTTGCCGTCCAGGAAACCAGAAATCCACACAGTCGTCCAAACGGATGTGGGTTTATTTATTTCCAGATACGAACGAAATGCAAAAACAAGTAGAAAAAAGATAGTACCAAAACCGTCACCCTCCCATCTCCCTTTTTAAGAACCGACCACCACACCCAGAATCAACCAATGCCCACCCACAAATGCCCATCCCTGCCACCAGAGTCATCCTGAAGCTTCCATGTCCTGCGGCTTCTAGAAACAGCAAGCCTCTTCCCCCAAGTACTAGAAACATGCTTTGAAAGTCCACCCAAGGTTTAACTAGCAAGACTTGCTCTGCTCAGTAGGAGCGCAGAGGGAATCCCTTCAGCATAGTTGGTGACGTGTAGGGAGTTCCCGCGGGGAGTTCCTGTGTGGCCAATGATGTGGGGGGGGCTTCTGTCTGAGGTCACCAGAAACAGGATGCAGCGAGCTCAGTGGGATATCAGAATGGAGGCAAGATGAGCGGCTGCCCCGCGGCAGCCAGGAATGACTTTGGAAGCTGTTGGGAGATGTCGGGGTGAGCGAGGCAGTGAAGCCCGACATTAGGATTGTAGAAAAAAGGAATATAGTGTCTTAGGAGCCTCATAGGACTAGAGTTATAATAGTGGAAAGTTATTACTGGATAGATTTATTAACTGCAGTATTGAATCTATGGTCAAGTTTAACTATAGCAATTAGTAACTTTTTCTCTTGTATAGTGGTTTATCAACCTGTTTATTTGTAAATATGTTTTGTTTGTTTGTTTTTAAACTTTGAAACCTAATAAAATTTTAAAAAAATATTTTTTAAAAAAGAATCAGTGGTGGGATTCAATTTTTTTTTACCACCGATTCTGTGGGTGTGGCTTAGTTGGTGTGGCTATGCTGTCGGCCAATCAAAGATGGTATTTGCCAGTGTCAGCCAATCAGAGGTGGTATTTTCCGGTTCTCCAAACCAGTCAAAATTATCGCTACTGGTTCTATGGAACCTGTTGGAACTGGCTGAACATCACCTCCGCTGGAATGTAACTGTTGTATAGGAAATCCAGAACTACAATAGTTTGAAATACTTATGCTCTGCATATATTTAGAAATTCAATTAGACATCTTAAAATTTTAAGATATGAAGCCTCTGGACAGTCTTTAATTATCAAAATTGTATTCTGCTCTTTTCTCATAATCATTTGGATTATTAGATTTTTCTTTTTATTAAAGTGGCTTCTGACCTTAAAGAAATGAAAATATTTCTTTAGAAGGAGGATACATGACACAGCTCAATATCTATATATATAAAACAGAGTGTGGAGGGCAGGACGGAGGGAGGGAGGGCTGGGTAACATTCTCTATACAAATGTTAATGGCTGGACCAATCTGGCCCAAACTTCCCACTGGGGAACTTTAGCCTCCTATGACAAGCACTGGGGGGTTAAGACAGCCCTAGCCTCCCCCCCCCCCGCGCCCGGGGTGGTTCTGTTTCCTAAAAATCCTGCCACAAGCAAAGCAAACTATAATTCCCAGCAAGCTTTGCTAAGAATGATCCACACAGAGAGCCTCTGATCATCAGGCCTTCTCAAACTTTAGGCCCAGAGACAGCCTATGCTTTCCTGAGGCATTGGTATGTTCCTAAGTCAGAAGGCCCAGGGTGAATGAGGTCAGGCATTTTCAAACCTGGCTATAGGACATTCATATACATTAGGTGAAAGGCAAGAAGGGATATTTCCCCCTCCCATAAGATGATGTATTGGTATGTTCCTAATTCACAGCGTCAGGCCTTCTCAAACTTTAGGCCTGGCATGAGGTGAGCAACAGTATTTCTTATTTACCTATCTTGAATGGAATATATTCAGATGTAAAAACAAACATAAATGTATTTCATAGTATTTAATTAATTGCATGTACCCATTGAGTTGGAAAGACTGATCATCGGAGTAAGACTGAGAGAAAGTGTTTTTAAATCTCATATTGTGAAGCCATTGCAATTCAGAGAAAACCAGGTACCTAAGCAACAGAACTATGAGCCATTCAGACTACACAATGTCTGCTTAGGTTGTAAAGATGGAAATGAGTTTTCTAATTAGGAAGGAGGGGACAGAAGGGAAGGGGAAGGGGAAGGGGAAGGG
>JANHFR010005164.1:37614-49861 GCA_032468015.1 Mimophis mahfalensis | reverse complement strand
TAGGTTGGCAGAAGCTGGGACAAGTAACGGGAGCTCACTCCATTATGCAGCACTCGGGATTCAAACCACTGAACTGCTGACCTTTATGATCGACAAGCTCAGCGTCTTAGCCACTGAGCCACTGCATCCCCAAGGTACTATATACAGTTCTTCAAAACAGATACATATATACTGGATTCTCCTAACATCATGCTCCTAACTCTTGCACAAAATGCTAGATTTGAACAGGCCTGAATCTAAGCCTGAATCTAAGATGGGAGGTTATTACACAACATAAGATAACAACTGAGAAGACCTACTTCTTCAATTCACCACTATTTAAATGACGGGACCTGCAGCAAAAGACAAAAAAACAAAACAAAAAAAAACCCAACCCCAAACCCTAACAACCCACAACACTTCCGATTCCTTGAAGGACCTGCGGATAAGTGAAGCCAAATTTTGAATCAGTTTGAAAAATATTGCTGACAAAGTAAATGTAACATATTAGGCATGACATCAGTTATAAGACATAAAAGAAGTTTCCCCTTTATTTCCAAAAATAATTGAATATAGAGAATGGAAACAGGAAGAAAATAATGTGTGTTGTACACATATGGTCATAGGAAAAAAAAAAAACCAGAGTAACACTCCATGGAGTAAATTAAAATTACTGATACTTTCATTTATTAGTATATATTGTTAATTGCACTTTAAATAGCATGTTCAATTACGTCTATTGCCAAACCAACAATTACATGGAGAAGGCCAATAACCATTGCTAGCTATGATTCTAATCACTGCAATCCTTCTACTGTTGGAAGAAAGCTGGGACATAAGCCTCTAAAAGGTTATTCTAGTGGCACATTGTTTTTCTCTATGAAAAAAGTCATCTTTCTTTCAGAATTAGTGCCTATGATTATGAACCAAGATTTTAAATCAGTCTTGATCCAAAACAGAACATTAGCTAATCCAACATAGTAGTTGGTTGTCAATTTAACAACATTATGTTTATTATCTGTGCTGTAATATAAACCTCATCTCCCTGCCACCTTGGATTCATATCTTTATAGGAAGATAGACATTATGCTGACAAATTGGGGCAATGTTGAAGCTTTGTAAAAATGTATGCACAAAATATAGAAGTACAGATTTATTTGCATTTATAGGGAAAACCATTACTTTCTTATATTTCTGAAATTGAAGATTTGAAAGTGATATATGTAGAATACATTATAATGTATTAGTGTGGTTATATTAGGATAAACCTTTCCTTGAACTCAAAACTGCTAGTCCTTGCTTAAGAATGGTAATTAGAACTGGAATTTCCATTACTTAGTGATGTGGTCATGAAGTGTACATTACATGATATTTCTTAGTCTATTGCCATTGTTAAGCAAGATCACAGGTCATTAAATGAGGACCTTCATAAAATGTCCTGCTGACTTCCCACAAAAAAAGTCAACAGGGAAGCTGTCAGAAAGTCACAAGCTTTGCGTAGCTTGCACACAGGTCAGTGGGAGGGTAAAGTAAAAGGCTGTAAGTAGCAATAATTTTCACTGCTAATCACTTGGTGTGTTTCCTCTTTGTCTACCCATTATTTGGTAAAATAGACTATAGACTAACCCTATGAAAATCTTTCCTACACAGCAATACAAAACCGGTAATCTCTAAGATGCTACAAAAGTATTAACTTACATGTGTGTAAGACTTTAGATGATTACGTACATGTGATTCCTTCAGAGAATAAAAGGAAGCAGATGGCAACAGCAAAGAACTGAAATCTAGGACAGGGGGTGTTTTGTAACCTTTTATTTCAAGAGAGTTTTAAGTCTGACGGAAATGAGTTCAATATTTCAGTTTCTTATTATTAGATCATAAGACTGTGATGATCTTATTGGAATAGAATAGAATAGAACAGAGTTGGAAGGGACCTAGGTAGTTTTCAAATCTAACCAGCTGCTTAGACAGGAAAGCCTATACCATTTCAGACAAATGCTTGTCCAATCTCTTCTTTAAAACTTCCAGTATTGGAGCATTCACAACTTCTGGAAGAAACCGCTGATTAATCATTCTATCAGGAAACTTCATCTTAGTTTAAGATCTTTTTCACATCATGGTGACTAAAACTGGATGCAGTATTCCAAGTGTGGCCTTACCAAGGCATTATAAAGGGGTATTAACACTTTATGTGATAAATTATCAACATCATTATACAGGATTTGTAGAAGTAATTTTAACATGTCACAAGAGAAACTTAAAACAATCAAGCAAATAGTCAGTCATTTATGGGGTTCAAGAAAACAGGAATATTTTAATTTGAAGGAATACTGAACACATCAGAAGAAGGTGGAAATAAGCTGTATGGTAATAAATTTTGAGCACAGCAAATGAAAACATTAAGATTTCCAATTGGTCTTAGAGGAGCAGAATCAAGAATAGTCATAAATTAAATCTGGATGGAATGGTCAAGCCAGTAGAAGTTCAGTCTAAATTTGTGAAGAACTGAAAACAAAAGAGGGCATTAACCCCTCCTGTTTGTATTGCAGGTGAATGGATCTTTCATTTTCAAGTGTTGCTCCTTTTTGATTACCACCACACTTTCTGAAGTACCGCGTGAGAAAAACATTTTAAGAGATGGAGAAATAGGATGGCCAGGTCATACTCTATTATGTCTACCAGAAAAGAGACAACCCACTGCCTGTGTTACAACTTTGTAACACAAATACAAGGATACCTTTTTAAAAGGTAAAAAGTTTGGAGACATTAGGAAGACAAATAAATGCAGGGCAAAAGTATTTTTTAAAACACAGCAACAGCCAGCCTTGGGGTAAACAGAATCTTATCAGTAATAACAGCACAAGCAAAGGAAGGGTCACAGAGGGAAGCAAAAATAGCAAGCCTACCATATAAAAGTAGCATTAGTGAAAACATAAATTCCTGTCAGAATAATGGACTAAAACATATATGGGCTTTGTTTTTTTTGTTCATAATATTGAGGAGCAAAATATATCTCAAGATAAAGATATGTTTACACTGTCATAAATAGCATTGCACCATAAGAAAACTTCAGTGAGTAGCAAATATTTTATTAGATCGGATTGTTTGCTATGCCAGCAAAGAATTCTCAACAATGTTGCTCTTTTGACATTTTGCATTGGAAATGAAATAAATACCAAATCTGCTATCCATGTTCAGTCTTAGAACTCATTTCATTCTTGGAATTGGAGTGGGAACAAAGTGCTTCTCTTTGTGATACATTCTTTGAATTGGACTACTTTATTTAACTTCTGATTCCCTTGGCAGTATTCAATAATATCCTGCTTGCTCATGTCCTGTTTATGCTACAGCCACTGTGTGGGTCCTTTCCTGTGCCTATGATGTGGGTGGCCTTGGCCATTGTACCATAAATAAAATGGTTAAGTACTATAGCTTACAGGTAATTTTCATAGTCCATCATAAAATACCATGAAAATGACCAGTGAGCAGGTTGACTTTTGTTGCCACAAAAATACAGTATAATGCACGTGACAGAAAACATGCAAAGAACATCATGAACCAATCAATGCCCATTTTCTTTTCTACTGCTCAATTAATAGTAAAAAGTCAAACAGTAAAAAAACAACGAACAGCATTCTATCTATAGTCATGGTCATGGATTAAAAATTCTTATTTTTGACAGTTGAATCGTCTCAAAATTGCTATGCAAAAAAAAATGGAAAGAGGTTTGGTTGCAAAAAATACTAACAAAACGAACAAAATGTGAGCAAAACTTCAAAAGCTTCCTGGCTACTTTGCCACCATTCCTATGTTGAATTTAAAGGCCTTTGAAACTTGTAAAGAAGTAATAATAACATTTAAACTATTTTACAGCCAGGTATTTTCTGCAACAGATGTGACCATGTTGATATGATATGGTTGCTGAATTTGGGGAGCAGCAAATTTATATAAGGTATACAGAAAGGGGGAAAAGTTGATAGCTGTCTATAATCCAGGGCCAAGATGCAGACTGAGAAAAATGTTCTTATATCCATGACAAAACTGATCTCTTGAAAGATTGCACCAGCTTTGCTATAATAAACCAGAAAAGAGACAAAAGTCAATTCAGCAGTCCCCACATATTTAATATTGCAAGATTAATAAAATCCAGATTCGATCCCAAAGGGGTGAAAAACAATAGGAGTTGTTTGTTTCTCTACTACTTCCATTGAAAAGGCTTGTCATTTGTCAAAATGTACTTGCAACTTCAGAGGTCTATGCTGATATTCTTGTTGGAACAGGCCAAGGCCATTTTCATCCAGTTTTCACTTTCTCACTGTCTAAATGTATTGCTGAGAAAGAAGAGGCAGAGACAAACTCCTTTATTGTTGCTTTCCTGAAACTGATATTTGGAGGCACTTTCTACGCAACATGAAGATTAACACTGAATTTTCAAGGCTACTAGAATTCAACAGCTCCATCTTTCATGAATTTATACAATTTGTCCAAGAAATGAACATGGTCAAAAAGGAGTTTCAGAAAAGATTATTCAGTCTTGGAAAAAAAAGGGAAACAGGAGAAAGAAACTCAAATAAACTTTGCCTTCATTTTGCTTGGTATAAAATGGAATAGAGACTACCATTAAGAGCCTTTTAAGTTTTTGTTATTCTACCCTATAACAATACTGAACATTCCCTTAATCCCTACTGTGCTCACCTACTTTGAAGAGTTACCTACTTCTTTTATCTCACCTACTTTGAAGAGTTGACAAAGAGTACTCCAGGTTTATTTTCAATCCCCTTACTAATGATACCTAGCATGGAAGTTGCCCTTTTCACAGCTGCCACACACTGAGTCAACATCTTAATCTTCCCTTTGACCCAAAGACCATTTTTTTTATTAGTCGCAAAAAAATAAGTGTGTGTGTGTGTGTGTGTGTGTGTGTGTGTATATACACATACTGTGTATACACATACTGTACATATACACATACATACATATATAAAGCAACTTTAAACCCATATATGCATCGCTTTGAAATTATTTAAAGTTAATCATATGTGCTGTTTGGTTCACCATTCATCAGATTTGAAGAGAGATTCCTAGAGGTCTTAACAGTTTTAGTTTTCACCAAAACCAGAGCTGCCATAAAATAGTAAAGAAAAATGCTTTATGCAACTCCAATGAATAAAGGTTAAGTTTCTTTTTCAAACAAGCTTAATTATTGCTCTCCAAGGAGATCTCTTTTTGCTAGGCTTCTTGTATGACACGCTTAGTGCATGTAACACCTCTGCTGCTTGAGTTGCATTAGGTGCTGATTTGCTTCCAGGTCCAATTCAAGGTGTCGGTTGTGACCTTTAAAACCCTACACGGCATGGGGCCTGATACCTTACAAAACTGGCTTCCCGCCATTATATCAGCTGGCTAGAGCCTTAAAGCCCATTCTCCACCTTTTTAATCTTGAACTTTAATTATTTTATTCCTATTTTTAATTGCTTTTCATTGATTTTATATAGTTTTTATGTTTTATGTCTATTAATCAAGCATCCAGAGTCATTCTGTAAGGGGTATGGGCAGTTTTTTGATTACTGAGCAAATGAAAGTCTTAAGGTGTGTCTTAAGGTGTCAAACTCACGTCATCATGGCAGCGTCCTGTGACGTATCATGACTTTTTTCCCCTTCACTAAACTGGTCATGGGTGTGGTCAGCTTGTGACGCATCCAGTCCGCAGGCTGGGAATTCGACAGCCTTGTTAAGATGGTAAAAAAACGGTGTGCAAATGATTTACTTCCAGTATAATGTCCGCTAATATTTGTCAGTAAGAGACGCAAGGAAAGCAAAGAGTTCAAATATGAAAAAAGATGTGTCAAAAGGATATTTTGGAAGAGTTCAGACACATTTTTATGTCAAAATACATAGGTATACATGTACTATAACTTGTTTTTTTTTGACTGACTGTGACTTGACCTCTTTCGTGCAATATACAGTATATTCAGTGGCACTACTCTATTAAATAAGTTACAAATGTAAAAGAGTAGTTATGTCATTTGATTTTATTTCCTAATGGACAAACATCTCTTAAATCCTGGCCAAAATATCAATTACAACATATCAATGTACATAATTAATTCTCTTTGCTGAAATGCTATTTCTTTTTTAAAAAAAAGAGTTAGCCTTGTATTTTCAGTGTCTGAAAAGTTTTAATAAATTAGTAAGTTTGTTGATCCAAAAGCATTTCAGTGCTTAGTGAGTTAAAACATATTTTAGAATGATAATTAGTTGGTCGGATGATTGGTATATATGTGGATCTAACATAAGCTCTGTAAACAATTCCTATGCTACTAGCCAGACTTGTCATTGTGCCATTATATTTTCTGCCTGTTGCTATTTTACATTTCCTCTATGCTGCGTGCCTCAGAGCAGCACAGGGCCAGAACACAATGGGGAGGTATATTCAGGCTCAGCTGTCAAACATGGAAGGTGGGGGAGGGAAAGGGAATGATTTTATGAATTGCGCAGCAAGTGAGAGTTGGATTTATTATCACACATGGAACTTGGGTATTGCTTTTAGGCTTTTTCATTTTTATTTATGATCAAACTGCCTCATTATTTTTCTGATGGCGAGGGGATGAGCTCTGAGACTGAGTTCTCTAGTTGCCATTGTTGACAGTGCAGCTGAGGCTCTGGTGTGATGCACTAAATGAGAAAGCTAATGAGACACTTTTGTGAGCTCTGGTTTTCACAAACACACCCTTTCTCCTCCAGCTGAAACAGCTTCCTGCCAGGAACACAAATCCTGATCGGGCTCCTCTGCAAACAAAGCAGCTGTGGGGAAGAGGAAATGCACTCCGTTTCCTCTAGGGCTCCTAAACAGAATGACAAAAAGGAAAGGCACTAGACTCAAATAAAGAAAGGAACGGGCAGTAGAAAATGATAATTCCTGCCCACTCTGAATATATCATGTATGTCTCTCGTCTCCTGTGAAGGTAACCCAAACTAGGGTATGTGTTAAATGTATAGCTTATCCCGAGATCAAAATTGGGAAACGGAGGGAAAAAGCTAGCTTCAGATTTGGGAGTACAATGTTGAGCCACATTATATCAGGTGGGATTCTTTTGGCAGAAGGTAATACTTTATACCACCAGTTTTTCACTGAAGACAGTGCAACAGATTTTGATTATAGGGACAGGCATATACAGTTAATGACCCAGCACTTGCTTGGAAGATTGTTTTGTTAGATTTATATCTCGCCTTTCATTCAGGACCTCCATGAGACAGATGCAGCATTCTCTCCTCCCACTTTTATGCATAATAACTTTAGGAGATTTGGGTTGAGCTTCTATGGTTAGGAGTAGACTTGAAGCCAGACGTTTCTCATATTAGCCTCAGCAACAACTTAACCAGTATCTTTGCATTTCTACATATGATCTAAGGCAGTGGTATCAAACTCAAGGCCTGGGGGCCAGATCCGACCTGTGGGGTGGTTAGATCTGGCCCATTGGACTGCCCTGGAAGCAGTAAAGGACTGGTCCGTGGTGCCTCTCCCAGCGAAAATGGAGCTCCATTTTTGGTAAAAGAAGGTTGCAGGAGGCCATTGCAGCCAAGAGCCTGTTTTCACTGGCAGAGTGCTTGGACCACCATAGGCACCCCAACACGAGTGAAGTCAAGCTGTCCATGCCCACTCTGAGGTCAAACACAACTCTCAATGAAACCGAGTTTGACAACCCCAATCAAATGACTGATCACAGGAGGAACAGCAATGTTTTCATCTGATTCCTTATTTTTCTTTGAACAGCACAAAGGTGCTTGAGTTAAATCAACCATACTCTCCTTACAATGCCACTTAGAGATGAAGTAACCCAAAGGAGGTAGTCTTTCTCAAATTTTTATATTTTGTGGAACAAGAACTGGTGCCCTACCTACTCACATATACCTTACCACTGAGTAATCCAGGAGAGAAACTGATCCCTAAGTGAGGAAGAAAAAGAAGGCATTTGATTATCCTTTTGTGCACAGCTGCACTTTATTTGTACAATTTTACCACTTAGCCTGAGGATCAATCCTTCCAACCAGGTTTTCAAAGCTGAGACAGGAATTTACAGGCCTAAAGCCACATGTCCCCTCAGTCTTATTTCAGAAGCCTCTGCAAGCAAGCAATTCAGAATTCTGGTAAAAGCTATGTGTCTAATCCCTGGCAACCTGCTATGTAGGATGTAGAAATAGAAAGCAGGGATACTGAAAAGAGAAATAAAATGTCAATATAATAGGACTGCCTAAGTTTGTCTAACATGCTACCTACCTACCAAGTGTTCTGGTTTCATGACTGGCATACTGCTACCACATTAGATTCCACCTCCCACAGGGAAGATGAAATGGTTTCCATGACTAAACTTCCATTCCGGAAGGTACAGGCTCAAGAGGACAAAATGCAAAGACAGCCATTCATAACATTTGCTTCTTCACAAGCAGCAGAGCACAGGGTACTTAGCCCCCTTTTCCCCTACAACTTTTCTCTAGTTGCTACTGCAGGATGGCTATGGCAGAGAGATTGAGATAGTACTAGTTATTATTTATCATTTCACAATCTCCGCTTAGAAATCATAGCTGTGCATTACCTACTTTCCCTGGAAAATGAAAGGCATTTCTGCATTGTCTTTCTTCATTTGATGTCCTCCAGATGGATTGGGCCTTTCATGCCCAGAATTGCCAGCTATATAGACTGAGCTATCTGGAAAGGATCAGGTTGAGAAAGAAGAAATAAACAGATTCATATTTATAGATGGGGGAAGTTTGAAGTCTGGACTGGTGTTGACAGTTGATCTTTACTTAGTCCTGGAGAGAGCACAAGGTTACTTCAAAGATTATATTAAACCTCTGTACATCTCCAAGGGCTTCATTATATATCTTTAAAGATATATATCTTTGTCTCTGGTTTTAAACAAGAAAACATGACTTTGGACTATAGTGACTCCAATTTGGATTGAATTTATTTCATACAAATTTGGTCCTTACTGAGTGTTTTATTTAAGTCAGAAGAATCTGCCTTTAAAAAAAAACACATTTTACTGGTGGGTATTTCCATTGAAATTTAGAAATCTGCATTACACACCCTAACAGAGCCACTTTGCTGTAGGGGTTAAGATACTAGGCTAGAAACTAGGAGTTTAGTCCCACCTGAGGCATGAGACCACCTGGTTGACTTAGGCTGACCACTTTCCCTCAGCCCTAGGAAGGAGGCAATGGCAAGCACTTACTGGTCCAGACAGTTGCTAGGAGTCCAGACTTCCTCAAAGGAAAAAACTAGAACTACATACTGTAAGTCTGTGATTGTTACGGTTCATTAAGTCAACCCTGCCTTCTATTGATTAATGAAGAAGTTCATGCAGTTTCTTGGGAAGATTTTTGGAAGTGGCTTACTATCACCTTCTCCTTAGAGCTGAGCCAACAATTTTTTCCAGTTATGTCATGAACCATCTTCATAATCCTCAAAAATCTTAAAGTACACTCCTTTTGCAAAGGTGTATGCTGTCATGAATGAATTTAAATAAATGAGGGGTGCTTGATGCTTTCTGGATTTGTTTTCTTGCAGATGTTTCATTACCCAAACTAGATAACATCATCAGTGCTTAAATAAATGTCAGACAAGTTTATATCATAAAATCACATATACGCATCAGAATTTCCTGATAGTCTGTTATTTGTTCCTGATTTATTGAAGAGATGTTGAGAGTCTAGAAGACTACAGAGAAGAACAACGATGATGATTGGGGACTGGACACTAAAACTAAAACTGTTGCTACGCACATTGATTTGTGCTTCACAGATTGTAAGCCGCCCTGAGTCTCTGGAGAAGGGTGGTATATAAATGGGATTAAAAAAAAAATATGATGAATGTTGGAAGAACTGGATATATCTAGTTCAGGGCTGTCAAATTCCTGGCCCATGGGCTGGATGCGTCACATGCTGGCCATGCCCACGTCTGGTTTAGTGAAGAGGGAAAAAGTCCAGATATGTCACATGATGCTACTGTGACGACATGAGTTTGACACCCCTGGTCTAGTTTAATGAAAACATGACAAGAGTATTTCAATATGTCAGGGGCTCCACAAAGAAGAATGGGTCAACCTATTCCCCAAAGCATCTGAAGGCAGGACAAAAAGCAATGGATAGAAACTAATCAAGGAGAGAACCAACCTATAACTAGGGAGATATTACCTGACAGAACAATTATTAAAGCTTACTTCTAGAAGTTGTGAGTACTCCAATGCTGGAGGTTTAAGAAAAGACTGGACAATCACTTGTCCGAAATGGTTTGGGTTTCCTGCCTGAGCAGAACATTAGACTAGAAGACCCCCCCAGGTCCCTTCCAACTCCAGTTTATACTAACATCCCATAATAAGTATGGGGTGTGCTTAATTAATCATTTGGTATTTTTTGAATATGTTAAGGGGGAACTTTGAAGGGGAAATTCAGGACCTTTGAAGGGGAAATTAGCAATAGCCATAGCAATAGCATTTGATTTCAACCTTCCCTAAGCGGTTTACAGAGTCAACTGATTGCCCCCAACAATCTGAGTCCTCATTGTACCAACCTCAGAAGCATGGAAGGCTGAGTCAACCTTGAGCCTGGTGATATCTGAACTGCCAAACTGCAGATAGGTGGCAGCTAAATACTACATACAGCACTCTACTAACTGCACCACCAAAGCTCGTGGTGACTATCTGCTAAGCAAAATGCAGCATTAGCTTTCCTTGTTCCACTTTGAACCTACAGTAGTAGTAAAATTCTTCAGCATCATTACAAATCCACAATCTGCTCGCTAAACTAACACTTCCTATAATTGAAGTGTTTGTGGTCAGCCTCTTTAGCTTTTGGTATTTTAAGTGAAATATCTTTTGGTAAGTGACAAAATAGGCTTTAGGGAACTGTCGATTGCAACAATGTGTTTATCAAGCAAAAGCATAGACAAATTAAGATACCTTGTTCTGACTGAAGTACACTTGCAAAACAAACAAACAAAAAACCACCATCCAGGCCCTTAGGAGAAAGCTGCCGCTTTAAACAAAAATATGCACCCACAAGATATATTCTAAGCTTGCACACCGAATGTTTTCCTTTTAAAGAAGGCCACAAAAGGGCCTACTACAGCCACAGTGTTAACACAGCTGTTCCAAGTTCTGTATTGAGATATTCCCACCATTTTCGGCCTCCCGAGGTCGACAGCTCCTTTTAAAAGAGACGGAATCATTTTTGTTTTGTTGTTTGCATTTGCTTTGGAAACATTGTGACAGTAAAAAGGTTAACGGTGACGTGAAGTTGCACCAGGCCCACAAAGTGAAGCCTTGAAATAATTTCAGGTTTTGTCTCTAAGGTAGGAAAACTATGACTGCGGCATAACACAAACTTGCTGTAGTTTATTCTAGGCACGGGACTCCCTTTTCCCCTGCTATTTCTATGGGCAGTTTTCATCGCCTTTTCTTTTTTTCCCTCGCTCCGTTTGCTTGAGTCCGCTCTTCTTACCGAAGCTCTTTATTGAGGGGGAAGCGCGGCATTGGGCGAGCACGCCCGTCCCGTCCCGGTTGCTCTCGCCTCCCTCCTCGCCTCCCGCCGCGGAGAAAGAGCAGCGCCTTTTTCCGAGTCGCCAGCCAGGCCGGCGGCCGCCGGGGGTTGCTTGCTTCTGTCGCCGCCACTCGCCCTCTAGCGGGGGAAGGCGGCGCTGTCGGCGGCTGGGCGTGACTTGGCAAGCTCGCTCTCCGCTGCCTGCTCGCCTGCCTGCCGGGGGGACCGCGAGTCAGTGCGGGGACTCGAGAGCGGCGAGAAGCGAGTTGGTTGCGAAGACGGCGCGGCGCGCTTGGCTGAGAGGCTGCCGGGCTGGAGCGGCGCAACAGGAAGCGCGGGCTGAGTGGAGTTGCCCAGCCGCTGGCGGGACTGCTCGGCGACGCGAGGCGTGAACGGAGCGGCTCTTGCAGCCCCCCTCTGCGAAAGGCGGGCGCCGTCCAGAAGGGGCCACGGAGGCGGCTGTGGCGCCTATTCTAGCCTCTCCCCCGAGCTGGGAGGGCCGGAGAGAGCTCTCTCGACGAGGAGAGGAAATATGGGGAAAGTTGAAACTTGCCTCCTGACTTTGGCTGGACTTTTCCTGGCAACGAGAGCGGAGACGGTCACAGGTAAGACGCCCACAGCCTCCCCCCCCCCCGCTCCCTTCCCGGGCGAGCAAAAAACAAAGCAGAAACCCCCCCGAAGCCTGGGTTCCTGGAGCAGGGCGCGTGGATGGAGAGCCTCTCACGGGTGG
>JANHFR010005164.1:24890-37514 GCA_032468015.1 Mimophis mahfalensis | reverse complement strand
ATGGAGAGCCTCTCACGGGTGGGCTGCCGTCGGGTATTGGAAATTGGGTTTTCCCTGCTTGGGGTGTGACCTCTGGAGCGGCTCCCAGCATGGGGGAAAAAATAGCCGGGGGAGGAGGCGGGGGGAGACGCCTGGAAGCAAGCAGGGAAGAAGTTCCAGGCGCGGCGGGAGGGGAGCCCGTTAAGTCTGGCTGCCTGGTGCAAAAGTGCAAAAGGAAGCGGGGGAGACTTGGGTCGCGTCTGGCACGTTTGAGGCAGCCTCGGAGAGGCGAAGAGAGAAACCTTCTCAGCCGGGGGGATCGGCAGGCGAGCTTTAAGGGCGCTTTAAACCCAGAGCTTTAAAAACTTTCGGCTGGTGGCCAGCGGCTTGAGGGCGGTGGCGAGGGAGGTTGACCAATTCCGAATTCCTTTTCGTTTCGGGACGCCCCATCAGGGCCGGGCGGACGGGGAGATGGATGTTTATTTACCACCGCACGCTCTCTCCTCGGGGGGCTTCTGGCGAGCGGCCGGCAGCGGAGCAGGAAGGCTCCGTTGCCCAGAAAGCATCGAGGCTCCCGCTGGACCTGGCCAGCTTGTCCAGACGCTGGACTGTGTGTTGAAGCCCTTTGACAGTAACTGATAACATGGCTGGAGATGCAGAAAGGGATGCGTCTCCGGAGTTGCATCGAAAGGAACTGTGGCTCTTCTAGAAGTTGATAAGGACCGTTTGTGATGCCAACATTGGCTCCTCTAGTTGACGTTTGTGACAACTTGTGGACAACAAAAGGGAGGGCGGCATGTGTGCTTGGTTTCTTTCCCGTCGCTTCTACCACGATTTAGCACCTACAGATTGGTGAAAGCAATATTGGATCAAGGCATAACTTTTCTTGTAAATAAAATCAACCTGGCAGCTTTTAATTTTAGCAACCCCTCTGCTCTGCCATTCTTCTCTGCCCTGGATCTCCTCTTCCACTATGTGTAGCAAAGCAACAAAGTTGAATGACATGTGTATATGTTTGTAGTGCACAACCTCCTAATTTTGGCCTTTTACTGGGTTGCGAAACAAGACATAGCTGGAAGGAATGAGTAACCTCAGACTGTTTTCCTTTCCACACAAAGCTTGAACTGTAAAAACCTATGGCAAAAATTGAAGACATCTGGGTTCCATGTTGTCTGTTCTTTGATCAGAAGCGGAAGTAGGACTAGGACTTTGCCTTGCCTCTATTGCAGAGTTTGCTGCTTTGTGCGCTAACTTGGTTTTCTTGTAACTAAATGTTGGGTTTAAACATGCACACGTATTTCTATTGATGTATTCTAGTTTAATGAGATATTCTAAATGCAAGGCTGTTGTTCCTCAACATTTTTTTCTCCGTCTTGTAGTTAAATCAGGCACTTCATAGGTGCAAAAAGTGTTCCAGAGTTTGCCTCTGTAAGAAAAACAGAACTGAGGAAAAGCTCCCCCTAGTTCCCTCTGCGGTTTGAGGGATCTTATGCATAGCTGTGAATTATGTTCAGTGTTTCTATTACTGGAAGTCTTCAAATCCGTGCTTTAATTAGCTCTTGCGTTATTCAGATATAGCTTATACCTCACTGCCTAGCTATATAATTTTCTTGACGGTCTGTCAAAACTGTTGAGAGAAATGATTATTTCTGTTGGATATTCAGAACTATGTGCAAGTGCCAACCAAGAATACTGCTGTCCTTACTTTAATAATATTGTTTTAGTATATCTCTTTAGTGTTTGATATGGTATAAACTGGTTTTCATATGAGGTGAGAATACAGATATTTTTTCAAGTTCATGACTTTTGAACCAATTATATATGTTGGAAGTGGATAGTGGTTGGTCCTACAACTATATGAGTCAATCTTTCTAAAAAATAGAAGGTATCAGATATATCACTATTGACTGTTCTGACTTACTGGAAAATGAAAGGTAATGTAATAATACTTCGATAAGTACATTCATTGTAGAACTAAATCTTTTGTAGTAATACTTGACCATCAAGAGAATTAAGTAGCATGTTGAATTTTAGGGAGAACTCCTACACAAGACATGTAGGTAATTATATCCCTGTAAAAGTATCATGCATTTTGATATTCAAATAATAAATCTTTAAAACCTTAAAAGGGATCTTAAAAATGTTTAATTTTCTTTTTAATACTGAATGTTGAATTTTAATTCGAATTCTCATTATTATATCCATTAACCTGTATTGTACAACTTTTAAAGGGAAATTGTGATCAGTGAAAAAAGTTATGTAGTAAAGCTATGCTTTAAAGTTTCGTTTCTAAACTTTCAAGAAATTCTTGAAAAACAGATCAACAATAAAAGCATTGAGTTTATTATGTGAAATTATTCATTGACAAATTTGGTATTCAGGCCCCTGATATTTAAGATAGTAATGAGGATTGATTGCAGGGTCCAAGATTTTGTAAAAGCTAATGCTTTCAGATTATTGAAAAACATTTTACATTTTCATCTGAAAAATGAGTTTTGTTTCTTTGTATATGACTTTAGATGGGTATGGAATTTCAATGTAGTTAATTGGCTAACCTGTCAAAGTAAGTTTGTATAACTTTATGCAAACTTACTTTATATTAATTATTGACAAATGGCTATTGAATAATTTCTGAAAATCAGATATTATTTCTAGCGTGCACTTTTGTAGTTTGTTTGTCCGATAGGTTAGCTATCTCTCACAGAAGACATATTTTGAAGAACTGAAGAGAGTCTCATGATAATCATGGAATATTGAGAAAGGTGCGATGGAATTTAAAAATCAGATATTTATAAAATACTTTTTTAAAAAATCTACCTACCAAACAGTATTTAGAAACTTGGTGCTACTTGTTATAAAATATGCTTGTACTAGAAGCAGAAAAGCCTATTATTTGGCTGCACAATTACTTTAGAAGTGGCAAACGACTAATGCTTCAGTCCTGAAGCCATTTATTCAAAAGAGTTAGGATAGCATACTCACATTCTAATTGTGCTGTCAGAATGAAATTTTGCTCTGTTTGCTGCCACAGCATCAGAACTGGATTTTTATTTTTGTTTAATGGTTTATTTATGAGATTCTACTAATAAGTTTGAAATAATGTGAAAGGTAAAAAAAAAAGTAATGAGGAAACAGTTTAAGGCCTTAATTAATTACCTGTAATGGCTTTAAATTCTTACAAGGTATATTCATTTCTTTCGGTTATTTTGTTTTAAACTGAAAAGTAAAATCTACATTACAAAGCAATATCTATAAGGAACTGGTCATTATAGAACAAATAAGCATTTCAAAGTCAAACTAGTCAGGTTAATAGCTTCAGTAAATACATTAAGAGCAATATTGTAATATTGTTGAACAAATACTTGCAACAGTCAAGCTGTAGTTATTAAAATATTTTATTTATGTTATCCATGATTTGTTGTTAAATGGAGTACATTGATGTGTATTAAAATTCTGATACTGAGTCCTACATTTGGGTTAAATATAAGTTAACTTGATTTGTCAAATTCAGAAATTTTATTGGATCAAAAATGGCAGAATTATGACACATTGACAGCTGTTACAAAAGCTCTATGGACACAGGTGTAACTTGGGAGATAACCCAAAAAATGCCATATGGCCCAGCAGCTTATGGAATATCAGCTTTATTCCCAATGAAATATGTTTCTGTATGTTAGACATTTTTATTAAATATTGCCAGCCTCTCTGTGTGTGTGTCTATATGTGTGCGCGTGCGTGCATGCATGTGTATTTGGATTGAAGCATCTAGACCCTTATTTAAGTGTAACATTCAGACAACAGACCCTAGGCACTACAAGAGATGTGGGCTAACATATTGAGGATGTGGTCTAAGTGATATATTCTACCCTCAGCAAACTGTGTTGACAAAACTATTTCTTGTATCTACTATGCATCTGTACATGGCAATTTATTTCTCTATATTTGGCTAATAATTTAACTGTTATATTGGATTGGTCAAGTGACCTCGCAGGAAAGCATGTTGTAGACCAATGATTATCCCATAACTATAGAGTACTGTAATAGTTAAGGAATAGCTAGAACTTGGAAGACTGTAGTACAAGTCAACTCATTCAGTGTAAACTTACTAGATGACTTTGGACAAATCATTCTCTCTAACTCCGACCTACCTCAAAGTGTTCTAGTTATGGGACAACATGAAGAGAGATCACCATAAAAACTGCCTTGAGGTCTTAGAGGAAAGTTGGATCACATATGTTACAATTTAGAACAAAGGTCTTCAAACTTGGCAAGTTTAAGACTTGTGGACTTCACCTCCCAGAATTCCTGAGCTAGCATGACTGGAGGAAGAATTCTGAGAGTTGAAGTCCACAAGCCTTAAAGCTGTCAAGTTTGAAGACCCCTCATATAGGATAATATGATATTTCATCCATGGCATGAGTTTTGCCATAGTCCACATAGGTTTGCAACATACTTCCATCAGTTTCTTTTGTGATTATTTCTAAGTGGTGTGAGAAACTTAAGATTGCGGTCCAAAGTCCTTTGTGGGCATTATGTTGCTGCAAATCCTAAAAATGGCAACTAGAAGTTTACCTTTATTTTTATACAGCCATAGGAATTTTCTCTTTTCACTTTGCCCTAGGTATAGAATTCTAGTCATATGAGTTTCAGCCAACTTTTTGTTTTCCTAATATTTTGTTTCTTGCCCATGACTGTTGTTAGGGAGGGTTCTAATATGGAAACTATAGCAGACTTGTTTTGTATTACTTATTAAAAAATTAAAGTTTTCTGTTCAGTCACTGCTTAAAATTACACTGTTATTACAATAATATATATAGAAAAAAAATATACCCTATAGCCTATTACAAGGATGCAGTACACTGAAGAATTCCTATAATGCATCTTTGGACTCTCAGTTTAGCCATCAGATTGTGTGTAAGAAAAACTACAGCAAAATATTTATTCTTTTAAAGCATTAACTTGTTATCATCGTTTAGAATGACAACTGAAAAGTCTGAGTTTACTACATACCATATTTTTTATTTTACGTCTTATATATCTATAAGACACTCCAGACCCCCCCAAAATTGGCCTCTGCTTCCCAGAAATTTGCCTCCTTGCAGCAAACAGCCTTGTCAGCTTCAGCACAGCCCGATTTCGCACAAGCAGCTGATTGGCAGTTGGATCAGCATCACAGAATATTGCTGATCAGCTGTTCCAGGCTGAGGGGATCACCACCGCCAATCGCTGCTGTCACCTATCACTGCCTCTGTGCGTGCCATTTTTGGTCTCCGTGCATCCCTTATTTGGCCAATTCCAGGCGTTGGGGATCAGGTCCAAAATGGGACAAGTGGAAGCCAAAAATGGAGCATGCGGAGGCTGAAAATGAGGCACGTGGAGGCTGATAATGGGGGGCGTGGAGGGCGAAAATGGGACACACAGAGGTGTCAATAGGCTGCAGTGGCGATCCCTGAAGCCTGGAACAGCTGATTGATAGTATTCCGGGAGGCTGATCCAACCACCAATCACTACTCATGCTAAATCAGGCTGTGCTGAAGCTGACCAGGGAGTTTGCTGTTTGTTTGCAAGGAGACAAATTGCTGGGAGGCCGAGGCTGGTGGGAACTGAACTGAGATAAATTAACAGACTTGCCAAAATAACTGACCTTCAACAAATCAGATGCTGCAGTTCCTTGAAAGAAACTGTTGCATTCTTGATTAGTATTCAGCATTTGGCCATATCTCTGCCTAGCCCATTATTAGTTGAATATTAAAAAATTATTTAATTAACCTATTCTATCATTTTTATAGTCATATTATTTCCATTTAAAAGGCTATATTAAAAAAAATAAGATCGAGAATGTTACTTACAATTTCTACAAAGTTAAGTTGGACTTAAGCAGTGTTAGCAACTTTGTACACTTCAAATGTATTGGAATGGCAATTTCTGGTATCACTGGGAATTGTGGAAGATGCAGATCCAACACATCTGGAGATTGTCACATTGTGGAAAGCTGAACAGGAGTTTTTTAAAGGAAGACTCCCAGTGCCACATGTCAAAGTACTTTAGGTAACTCAGGGGCTGAAAACAGCAAAACATAAAATAAGAACAGGTACAATCTTCCTGGACAAATTTCAGTAGAGTTAAGTAAGGTATTTGGTCATTCATTTAAATTTAAATTATCAATGGACTTCTGTTGCAATTGTAATTAAAATAACTTAAACATTACTAAACTTCTGTATATAGCTACTTTGCCTACAAATCACATAAAATAAAAACAATGAAGGATACATTATACAACCTTTCAATGTGTACTATTCAATAGCAGTTTCTCGGTACAGTTTTGTTTTAGAAAATAATGCCAACATATTATTCTGAATATTATCAGTAAATTTTGTGTTCTTCCCAATTTCCTTTTTACATGTGTTTTTCTTATCTAAGTTTATATGTCAAAGGAATGGAATATTTCAGTGACAAGATTTTGTTTGCTGTGATCTACTGCTGATCACTAGGTGTAGCTGCATCTCCAAATCCACTTTCCTAAACCAGGATTCTAGGTTGGATTGACTGAATTTGGTGTATTTTAAGCTTAAGAGATCAAAAGGTTTTAAATGAATAGGTAATTTTAAATGATAATGTGTACCTTTTGGAAAGAAAATAAAATGAATAAGGACTATGTATACATTTGTGATTAAATGTTTACTCTTTATGTGTTAAGCTTATACTTTGCTAATAGTTTTAACACAGAGAAACATATATTCCAGTTAAAAAATGTACATTTTTGGTGAAATAGTATTATAATATCCCATTGTACATGCATTTCTGTGACTTTCAATGTCATGTGTAGCACCAAATATTTTACCAAAACATTCAAAATCACTATATACAAGGGCAGAATAAAAACAATTTTTAATGTTGGTTGAGATAATTTATTAGAAAAATATCTGCCTATACAACCTTATTGTACCTTCCCAAAGCTCTTTGGATAGTTGTTTTAACATTATGGTTTTTTTTTTACTGCTGAGTAATAAACTCATCATCATCTCCTGAAAAAAAGCATTTATTCAATTTTTATCGTGCCTTTATTACTTTATAAGTAACTCAGGTGGTGAACATACATTTTTTTTCCTCCCATTTTTTCCCCATGACAACAATCCTGTGAGGTGATTTGGGCTGAGAAAGTGTGACTAACCCAAAGTCACCCAGCCAGCTTTTGTATTCTAAGGCGGAGCTAGAATTTACAGTTTCTTGGTTTATAGGCCAGTCCTTTACCACTACACCAGACTAACTGGCCTTAATAACTAAGTCAATAGTACCACCTCATTTTTTGTACTTAAGGAAGCAAAATATATTAAAAAAGTAAAAAATGCAGACGGTCAAACAACTCTTGGGTACCCTCAAAATAAATGGATGGACATCAAGTACACTATGGTAGGTCTGTTGTTACTAATTTGAAGGTATAGCTGCCTGTTGAATACACACACACACACACACACACACACACACAAATCTATAAATGACAATGTCAGTTTTGACATTGAGTTGTAAAAGTTGTAGTGTCAGACATATAATCAACATCATGTCCATAGAACATTTGAAATATATTTAAAACACATGATTACCTTGTTCTATAAAAGTTCCCAGTGAACTTGCCACCACAGTGGGTTTGCCCTTTTAATCAGGAATTCCAAAGTTTGACTGACAATTAGAATAATCCTAGCAGTGTAACTGTCTTTAGAAAGGATATCAAACGAATTTGATGAAACTTATAACTGACCTGTAGTAATTGTCATCCTGGTAGGTGTGCTAGTTAATGCCATTGAAGGTTAATTTCAAATAAACATACAGAAATACTGGAAGACTTCAAGCACTGAAGTGTTCACATGGTTACTTAGATCTATAGCCTAATGTTTTATGAGTAAATATTATCCTTACAGAACATGGTAGTTTCTTTTCATTTTGAATATCTTAATGAGATTTTTAATTAAGCAGCTAGTGAAATGTGGTTCGGATCCAATATTCAGTAAGGTGACATCATTTTTTTTAAAAAAATTACTTATTTATCCCACCTTTATTGTTTTTATAAATAATTCAAGGTGGGGAACATATCCAACACATCTTCCTCCTTCTATTTTCCCCACAACAACAACTTTGTGAGGTGGGTTGGGCTGAGAGAGAATGATTGGTCCAAGGTCACCCAGCTGGTTTTCATGGCAAAGGCAGAACTTGAATTCATGGTCTCCTGCTTTCTAGCCTGGTGCCTTAACAATTAAACCAAATTGGGGGGGGAGGGGGGGAGGAACGGGGCTTCAGTTGGGTGGTACGGACATGTTTTGTGGAAGTCTCCACAACACCACTGAAATTCTTGCTGTGTGGGGACCTTGGGGACTGAATTCATCCTGTAGGAACAAAGGGAAAAGAGCACACCTGCTGAGGACCCGGGGAAGAAAATTATCTCCCTGAAGTAGCCTCGGAAAAGTTGCTCGACCCCACAGCACTGAAAGGCCGCCAAAGCTGCTATGGAGCCAGAACAGCCCTGACAAGAAAGATATATCTAAGGCAACACCAAGTTGTGACATTCAGATTGAATTTGGACTGGGCAACTTAAAAGTGAACTGTAAGTGTTTTTAAAAATTATCTTACTGAGCTATCAAATAGCTGAGCAGTAATGGCGATGGATTCAGTTGAGGGAGGCTCAGATGACAGGTCCTTCTGGAACTGGATTAAGTCATTGTCGGAGCTCAAACTAATTCTTCAGGAAATGTAATCAGTTATTGTTGATTTTTGTGATAAAGAGAATTCGACAGAAGAGTTGATTGGGGTAGCGCAAGAGGAGCCAGCTAAGCAAAAGACATCAGGGGAGCCCCAATTTCAAACGGCGGTGAAATTGGGAGAGATGGCAAGGAGAGAAACTTTCAAAGGGCGCAGTTGGCGATGACAGTTCTTAAGAAGAAAGAGATTGGAGCCAACAAAGGACGGTTGGAGATCCAGGAGAGAAAGGGTTACATCTGATTGTGAAAAGCATCACCAAAGGGAGAGAAGAGCTAAATGGAATGTTTTGAGAGCAACGGCCATGAAAGTAATTGATTTTGGAAGGGTGTGGTTTGGAAAGAGAAGAAGAGGAAATGGTGCTGATCAAGCTTGCTTCCAGACAAAGTAGAGTGGGATTTTAATGGAAAATACTGGGAAAGCAAGAAGAAATGGAAAAGACAGATCTGGAAAGGCGAGCCGAGAGACTGGTGAAGATGTGGGTTCTAAATGGAATGTATTGCAGCAGAGAAAACAAAGAGACATTGGTTAGGAACCCGAGTGTTGAATCAACAAAGCAGTAGAAGTGTTTTCACTTAGGACTAAAGGAGTATTAAAATGTAGTGATTGTTTAGTTGTTTAAACTAACTTTGAGGTTTTTGTGATTATCCTGATTGGGATCGATCGATTCTTAATAAGAACTGTAAAGAATACATGAAGGGCTTATTAGGATTGAATTTGCTAATTGAAGTTATTAAGATCTAAGAGGGGAAGATATTACCAAGAAATGGGATAGCTGGGCTAAATTATACTTTAAGTTTAGGAGGTAGATTGTTAGTATTGATTGTTAAGAGGAGGGAAAGGTATGTTATGGTTCTAGTTTAATAATTTATGAAAAATTTTGAGTCTGATAAACATGTAATGATTTCTTGTTAATGAATATTGAAGATTTTCAGAATTTAATATGTGGAGAACTTTATTGGTACCAATCCTTGTACTAAAGTGTGGTAATTGAAATACAGAATTTATAAAATGTGACATGATTATGTGGAGTATATGATGGATTTAGGTTGTGGGGGTAATTATAGGATTTGATTCTCATTAATATATTGTGTAAAACCTCATAGTTCTGATGGTTAAATTTTTAGATTTGATTTAAGAAGATATCTAGCTATTGGTTTAGGATAAGAGCGTTTACAGTAAATATATGTGTGTAATATGTAATACCAGCCCAGGAACAACTTGATGAATGTAAGGAGATAATTTTTTTGCAACATAAAACCAATAAAAATTCTATTAAAAAAAACAGTTAAACCAAATTGACACTCTTCTAATAAAATTGTTCTCATTTCCTGCATGTGGTTGGGTTCTATGTAGTGCTTTTATTTTGTTATTTATTATATGATACAATACTTACGTTTTGTATCAATTGACTGTGTTGTTTACAAAAGATTGTCATTCATCTTATCAGTGGGAATTACATAGTCAGAGCTCTGTATAAATGCTTTGTGTAAAAGGAACAGATGGAGAATGTGAGAACCTACTTAGCATTTGATGCCATCTGAAATTTTAGAAGTTATTTGCTAAGAGGAAAAATGGATTACATTACAATTTAATATTCAGTTGGTTTTTTTAAAGCTTGTGTATTCAAACTCCTACTCCCCTCTTTGTTACCAGGGAAGTGATAACACATTGCAGCACTTCTGGGTGGATTTAATTAGTTCATCTGTTTTTAGGTAAGGTTGAATGGTTGTATGGGCAGAAAAAGATAATGGGCATTAATCAGTATTAACTTCTGTCTCTTTTCAAAGTGAACTTGGGATCTGAACCCACAGATCTTAAGAACCATTAGAATTAGTATTGTCAGTAATAGATAATTAGTATAGATCAACTGAGTGACAACTGATGAGTTGAAATGGATCTAACACTAAAACCCAATTCTCCCTTTCTCCCAACTGTCTCAGCATGGCTCTGCTAGTGGCTATTTTTGCAGCAAACTCTATGATTACACTCAATTTATTCTCTTTTCCCCTCTTACATTTGGGCAACAGATTCCTTCTTAAAAGTCATATAAAATGCAAATAGCTAGCAGTTGTGTGATTGATTTTTAAAAAGTAAGTTAGACATGTGTTAATGGAAGCATTTTTTTTCTAATCTGAATCAAGAATCTTTCACAAGGAAAGGGAGTTTTAACCTGATTTGGAATGGCCTGGGTATCTGTAATTCACCCTGTGGTGTGCTGAAGTGGTAATGGTGGGGGAGAAAGAATTTTCATTCAATGATCACTTAAGGTGTTTCATCAGCAACTGGTATCCATACTCTGTAATCTCCCATTTATATTACTGTATTATACCAGAAACAAGGCAAGTCTTGAAAATAGCGGAAAAGTTTCCATTTTAGTGATCTCAACTAAATTTTTGCATATAATAATCAAGCTTAAAGCAAAAAACTGATGTCTATTTTCAGACTCAATTAATTGTCCAGGTACCAATATTTAAGTCAGCAATAATTTAAGTTTCTGAAATATCATCTTTTTGTTGACAATACTTTTTTAGTTCCTTGGTTCAGACCCTTGTCACATTTTATCAGCAGAATCACATTAAATTACTTTTTCTTTGCTTTTGGACTAGGATGTCAGTTAAATTTACCATCCCAAGTAAGAGAGAAATTATATAATAAGCATAGCTATCATTCAGATATGTATTTCTCAATATTACATACATGGTGATCTAATATGAATAAGGAACATCATGGCAGGAAACAGAAACCCAGTTCTTCGTTTGTATATTAAAATAAATTCAAAACTTCTAAGAAAAGAAGTTTAAGGAGAGGCAGCAGAATTAAAAAACATATTCCCACCCCCCATGGCTTTCAAAGGATCTAGATGAAATTTGCAATATATGCATTTCAATTATAATGGTTAAGTTTTAAGTAGATCACTAAGCTAGGATTAAAACTCAAAGTCTCCTGCTCTCTAGTCAAATGCTTTAACCATTATACCAAATTGGATCTCATTTATTATTAGAATGGCCCCCCAAATACTATTTCAGTGGATATATCCAATTTCTTTATCTTTGCAGCAGATGAAAACAGCAGATGAAAACGGTTGCTTAGCTTGGTTTTAGGATATGGAAAGTGAAAGCAGAAACATAGTCAAAACAGTATTAAGCCCTCAGACAAAGATGCCTCTTTTTAGTCAGCTGTTAGTCTTATGACAACTGTGTTAGAACAACATAACTTTTAATGTTGTTATTACAGAAGAAAACACTCACAGTGGCTGGATTCCAGATTCCTCATGATAGCTGAGGAATTCATAAGAAAGAATTACCACAAGATGAGCATAAAATAGTTTCAGCACTTTGTAGGGCTATTACTGGATACAACTTACCTGAGGTTCGGCAATATAATATATAAAGTAGAAAACCAAAGCAACAGAAAGACAGTAAGTGTATGAAAATTGTTTATCACATTTATGATAAAGGTGTGAAAAATAACAGTGAAGGTCAAATTAATATTGTATGGGTATTCATTAAGTAGCATCTTCATTATAATTTCAACACAAAAGATTGTTGGAAAGAATCTTTCCAAGGAAATTGGAAAGAAAAGATTTGGGGCTTTGTCAACAGTATAACTTTCTTGGAAATGGAACAATCTAACGAAGAAATTAGGTAGAGGGATTTGGGGCTTTGTCAACAGCATAAGTTTCACGGAAATGGGAGAGTCTACAAAAGGAATGGCTCAGATCCTAAATGGCGTTTCAGGGAAATGAAATCCATAAAAATCCTTAGATGCTTCCTTAAGAAAGAAGTATGTGGGACTGTTATTGCCTTTTCTATTCTAAGGCCCTTTCTTCTTGTATCTCAGGATCATAATCCACAATCTAGGTCAGTGATGGCGAACCTTTTTGGCAATGAGTGC
>JANHFR010005163.1:19466-30016 GCA_032468015.1 Mimophis mahfalensis | reverse complement strand
TCTCTCTCTCACACACACACACACACACACACACACACACAGAGAGAGAGAGAGAGAGAGAGAGAGAGAGAGAGAGACTTAGAAGATACAGAACTGATCCAGTCATTTTCATTCATAACATCATCAATTTAAAGTAATTTTAAAAAATAAAAACAAAAATGACCTCTGAGTGTGAGTTTATGAAATAACAGACATTGGAATTGGAGGATGAATAATATATCACATGGAAATTCTTTCCTTGTCTCCTTGCATTAGGAATTATATTAGAAAGCTGGGTATTATTATTTCTTTACTGTTTTACTTTATATATTTACCATTTGCTGTATCCAGCAACATGCAGTATGAAAGTGCTCTGTGTACAATGATGCATTTGCAAAGAGAATAATAAGAAAACAACTACATGAAGTCTAAATTAATGGCCAAGAGTAGTGGAATACAACCATCATGAGATGTCCTAAATCAATATGAATGAAAATGAACTCAGCATGCTGAATATGTTCAAATGGGAACATTTTGACCAATAGTACATCCTTATTACTGGTTCTGTCTCTCATTGTTTAGGAGCGTGTGTTACAATTTTTCTAGGTTCCAATGTTGAGGATTGTTCCCCCTTTCTCTGATGTTCCAAGCTTTCTTTTCTATGTGGTTCAGATACTGTATGTCTGTATTTTGCTTTGATATTATTTACATTCAGCTCAGGCTGATGCAGTTTTACAGAATTGATCCATGCCTTTTTCTGAATGCTGTTTTCTTCGCTTGCTGTGCTAATGTTTGCAAATGTCCTCTGTTAATGGAAAAATTCTCTGCACATTGCAACACCCTGTTGGCTGAATTAATATGAATTCACAGTAGGTTTCGTATGTGCTCCTAAGACACATTGTAGTAAACTAGGATTTATGATGGCCCAGCTCTGTAAACTTTAAGCATATGTCTATAAATAATTAAATGACATAGTGAATTGCTTTCCACCAAGTCTGCTATGTAATGTGATTATCTCCGAAAGTATTTGGGTGAAAACCTTGCCTCAAGGTTTTCCGAAATGAAAGGGGGCAGAGTGGCAGCTCCACCTTTTCCAGGGTAAGCAACACTTTTGCAGGTCAGCTGATCCATTTAAGCGACCTGAAAGCAAGGTATTGCTCAGGTTACCCTAGCAAGGTGCTTCACCTCAAGACTGATATGGACCATGCCATAACATTTCTGCTTTTCTTTAAGTTTAGTGCTCAAATACTGAATCAGAACAAGCCCTTGTCAGGTACTTTTTCTGGAATTATACTAGACGAATATGGTGAATGATAACATTAATCAGGATCTTACAGGGATCAAAATTTTATAATGATTGTGGAATGCTTTAGACATTTGAAAAATAGCACACAGATATTAAGTACTTATACTATTATCCTTGCTGTTGCTTCCCCTCCCCCGCTTTGAGTTTCTGTAGATATACTTATTAACACTATTATTTCTCCTATGTACTTTTGATATGTTTATGGAAAAGAGGAAAATTACAATGAGATTACAGGTAGTCCTCAACTTAGAACTGCAACTGAGCCCAATTTTTGCTGTTGCTAAGTGAGACATTTGTTAAGTGAATTGTGCCCCATTTTGCGACCGTTCTCAGCACAGTTATGAAGTGAATCACTGCAGCTATTAAATTAGTAACACAGTTGTTGATTGAATCTGGCTTCCACATTGACGGCTTGTAAGAAGATTGCAAAGGGTGATCACATGACTCTGGGACATTACAAGAGTCAGTTGCCAAACATCTGAATTTTGATCACATGACTTATGGGGATGCTGCAATGGTCGCAAGTGTGAAAAATGGTCAGAAGTCACTTTTTCAGTGCTATTGTAAGCTTGAGTGGTCACTAAATGAGCGGTTGTAAGTCGAGATCTACCTGTACTTAAATTTAGCTAGGTGAAAGAGATCTAAAACACTATGTATGCAGTAGGACATCCTGACACTTTAAGTACAGGACTAAAATTAGTATTAAGAATTTATAGTTTGTTAAATATTGATTTATGAAGACACCTTGCTCACCTCCCAAATGAACTACTGCAATGTATTTTAGATGGAGTCACCCTTAAACAATATCCAGAAGCTGCAGCTGGTATAGCATGCAGCACAGTGGCCCAGGAAGTTATGTGTGCTACTCAATCCTTACACATTAAAATACAAAATCTGTAAGCTGCATTGGTGGTTACTTTATGCTTCTGGGTTCAAATCAAGGTTCTGGTAGTTACCAATACTGTTACACCCTTCAAGGTTATTTGAGGGACTGCTTCTTCCCAATTATGACTACCTGTGCCATTTAATCCATCTGGAGGGACATACTCTAAGTCCCATCTGTTTGGGAGGTCCATCAAGCAAGGTCCAGGAAGAGAACGCATTGTGGCACTCCCCTTTGGAACATCATTTCCTCCCCTTGAAGGCCTTCAAGATATGGTTGTGTCGTCAAGCTTGGAAATCCAGATGTATAGCAAAACCTGTGCAATGACTATGTTGATTTGGTACAGGTTGTTTTGCCTCTTACGTTAGCTGGTGATCAGGTGTGTGTTACATTTATTGCTATGTGTTTTATGGGGTTTAAAACTATTGTTAGCCTCTCAAAGTCATGAGCTTGAGATGGGTGGCCATATAAATTGAAATGAATGAATGAATGAGCCACAGTTGACTAAGTTCAGGCATGACAGTAAATTGATTACACATCAAGTACAGGTAGTCCTTGTTCAGTGCCATCATGACTTTGAACAGTTGCTGGATGAGTGGTAGAGAGTAATCAAGGGAGCAGCATTGTTGCTTCTCCATGATTATTCCCTCCTTTTGGCAAAAGCAAACCCAGCAAAGAAATGACGATGTGGGTGGAGGTAAGGAATTGTCTGGAGTGCTGATTGCTCTGCTCCTTGGTTGATGAACTAGGCAGCCTTCCTGCTCACTCCCTTCTCACCCAAACAGCAGCATTGTCAGGCTCTTGGACAGCTGTCTGAAACTGCAAGCAATTGTTTGCCAATCACAATACTCACTGAGTTCTTTGTAGCTAGATTTATTGAGATCAGTGGATGAAGCTACAAGAGACTAAAATGTATTCCATTGTTCAATCAGTTAGTGCCTGTGTGCATCACAATAAAGTGAGATCGCCTCACTTTATTTCCATCTGCCTATGATCTGTTGTGGAGGTGGGTCTTTCACCTTTAATGGAGAGGTTTGCAGCTGGCTGTTTAATAAAAGTCTTTTGAATTCTTATCAGTCTGGGAGCCAGTTCTCACAAGCCTTGAGGACTCTCATGAAGGAGCTTTAAAATCTTGCAGTGGGTAAGAGGGGATTCTGTACAGAATTGCTCAATCTTTATTTAAACCAAAAGCAATTTTATATATGCACACGTAAGATTAGAGGCTGAACTGTAAGGCAGGGTTAAACATGTCATCAGTTTAGAGTCATTGCATTGACACGAAAGATCTAAGCATATGAATTCCTTTGACCCTTATCTAGGATCAATTTACCTTTGACCATTAGTTGACTAGATGCTTGTATTAGAGGATGAAATAATAAACCCTTTTGGGTTTTGAATTCAACGAATGCTCCTGATTATTGGTCCTTGACAGTCCTGTTCAAAAGGAAAAACAAACTACGGTACAAGTGGAAGACTTGAAAGAAATGGATGTGCTAAATCACACATCCTGGTATCCTTGATTCACATTATTATGATTTTAAGAATAGGAATTTAGTCCAGTTATCTAAAGATGTAATGTCTTTTGTTTCATGTTTAACCAGGAAGGATTGTAAATAAAAAAAACAACATAAGATGCATCTTTCTTAAAAAGAAAAAAAAGTTTCCTCTCAAAAAATGAACATATGTGCACATGGACATATGGGCTTGTTTCCTTCTGTCTGGTATTTTCCATTATTCAATGACATCTATTTTTAGCAATACAGTCCCACTGATGCTACCAATGTTGTTTGAATGAATGTCATATTATGCAGATGAATATAATGGAAGTAGGCAAGATATGCTGCTTGACATTTGCACTTTTCCAAATGATAGGTAATAGTACACAGAGAAAATATGAACATTCATCTTTCTTTGAATCTAACAAATACTTATAGGGAAATCAATACAAATCAGATTTTAAAGTGTTCTGTTCGTACATCTGCCTACCCCATCTGATGATCACCTGATATGGTGGACTTCTATCATTATAATCTTCAACCATGTTGGCTGGGGTTACTGGGAGTTGAAGTTCAATCCATACAGACAAAACCTGATTAGGAAAGGTTATGTTATTGTCTTGTCTTAATACATTTCAACATACCCTCCAGATAAGCCCAATTTCTGGTGATTACACCAACATAATCATGCAGTTTTTGTTGACAATGGGGCATAAATAGTTGGCTGTTGCTATATTCTGGTTTTAAAGAGAGAAGAAAAAAGCAGTCCCAAAATGTGCCTGTGAGATCTGTTTGAGCACTATTGAATGCACAACTGCATTGTTGAGGTCAAATGGCAGAATCAATGACTGTTATGGTATTTGTAAGTGATTTACCAATCACGTAAAATGATCACCACATTTCCAAGCTATTTACTAAAATAATTAATTCAAAGCAGCAGTAGCATTTTAGGAAGGCAGTCAAGAACTGCACAAATTTCTGTAATGAAAATGGATTATTGTTTTCAGGATGAGACTTTGTCTGTTATGCAGATTGCAACCCTTATTATGCCTTGACGAGAAATAAAATAATCTTGCAGTCAATTAATTCTGAAGTGCTTAGATACTCAAGAGACCTACAAGGAACAGCAGGTTCTACATCACTTTTCTTCTAGCATTCTTCAGCAAATGGAATATGGAAATCCTGCCCTTGCTTTATGTTTCAACACTGAAATATTCAGATACGTAGAATTGGGTAAATCTGTGCTGCTGAAGTCCCCTTTTCAAAATGAGAAAGTGCATTTCATCTCAGGAAGCAAGCGTAAATGAAAACCAGGCTCCAAGAGAAGATGAATGTAAGAAGTGGGATCACACCAGGGATCCATCTATTCCATCATTCTGTCCACTTGTTAGCCAGATGCCATAGGAAGTCCACCGTTGATTGTGAGATGTTACCATCCTTCTGCTCATAATTCCTACAACTGGAATTTGAAAGCACACAGTTTCTGTTACCAGAAACACTATATAGAGAGCACACTATGGAGAAACTCTATACAGAGACGTGGTGATGCAGTGGTTAGAATGCAGTACTGCAGGCTAACTCACTGCTCACTCCAGGAGTTCTGAGAGGCTCAAGGTTGACTAAGCCTTCACCCTTCCAAGGTCAGTAAAATGAGGGCTCAGATTGTTGGGGCAATATGTAAACCACTTAAGAGAGGACTGTAAAGCACTATGAAGCAGTATATAAGCCTAAGTACTATTACTATATAGCTTTTTTCTCCAAATAGCTAACAATAACCTTATCTTTATGAAACTTATGGAATCTGTAGATGCTTTCAAATAAGTTGGTAATAGGCACATTTTTGCAGTGTGTTAAAAATCTATCTGGATATATATCAGTGTAACGAATATTACTTGTCACTCAGTTAACCAAGGTTGTTATGGCAAAATCAAGGTCATTGTGCATGACTTGGATTTGGGTGTTTAGGTTTATAAAGCAATGGCACTTTGCTATTTTTGCCAAAGCTGGAGGGTGTTTTTGATTATGCAGTTATCGTGAGATCCTGCAGAAAGATTCTGAGAATGCAACATGAGATAATGTGGATGTTGTGAGCATACAAGTCTGAGGCATCTAAAGGCAGTATCTGGGCTTTAGCCAATGTAATACCGAATACCCATTAAAATTCTGTCTGAACTGTTATCAAATCTTTGGATGTGATCACAGCTGCCTGTCACTGAGAGGAAATACACAACCTTCAAAGGCCACTTCTGCATTGAAATTCTATAAGAATTTTACATCAAGCTGATTTCCCACATGAGCCTTATTAGAGTAATCAAAATTATACAAATGAATAGAATAAAAAAAATCTTCTTCAAGCTGGTGCTGCTCTCCAGATATGGTGGATTAGAACATCTGGAGAGCACTACAAGATTTCTGGCCAAGTGTTCATAATCAGTGGTTGCATCACCCAAATTTTAGGCTGAAAGTGACCATGTGATAAAACACATTATATGTTATATTGAGTTGAATATATTCTTGAAAAAATCATGGGGGAAGGGGGAGGAGGAGGCTAGTTGAAACTTTCCACCCAAGAAGGTTTCATCCATTTGTCTGAAATGGTATAGGATTTCCTGCCTGAGTGGGGCGGGGGAGTAGTAGACCTCCAAAGCCCCTTTCATTCTGGAAGGAGCTACCAAAGCATAAATTGCAGCCATCTCTCAAAGAAAGACTCCCACACTCCCCACTCCCCAGGGAGGTACTTGTGTGTTTCAAAGATCCAATTTTTTTCAGGGCATAAGTTGCACTTCGCTAATTATAGTTAGTTTCAGGAGGGTTTAAGTGCATCTTCAGATACATAGATTTGGCTTTGCAGAACAGGGGGAACACAAATATGTTTAGCCTACACAGTTTCTCAAACCTACTGAGGATGCTTTTATGTTTTGTTTTTATAATTAATAGGGTTAGGTATGCCAACATTAAATAAGCAGCCAGTAAATGGGATTTTTTTTTTTTGCCATGTCTTCCAAGTCATTTATCATAGAAAACAATAATATATTTAGTTCTGAATATATGCCAAGAACAATGATGTTCAGACATTTTGTTCTGAGATTCAGGATTGTCCTTGT
The DNA here is from genome assembly GCA_032468015.1 of Mimophis mahfalensis. Taxonomy (NCBI): domain Eukaryota; kingdom Metazoa; phylum Chordata; class Lepidosauria; order Squamata; genus Mimophis; species Mimophis mahfalensis. Next base: position 23,248 of record JANHFR010005163.1, on the reverse strand, counting down.
TAAACTGCCAGACCCTGCAATTCTTCCCTGCTAGGTTTCAAACAGAAAACAGAGAGGACTAAATGACCACCAGCAATTCTGTGCGTGAAAGCAGTGAAATAAGAGATCATACTTTAACAGCCTTTTACATTTTGTGCCCTCCCAATGCGTTGGACTTTGGTTTCCATATTTTTTTAGCCAGAATGGATTTCAGAATTCAGTAGCACCATCATATTTTAAAAATCTTTCTTTTCTAAAGCAGAAGCTTGTACAAAACTCGGATACCTGAGAGACAAAAGTTAGTCTCATTTTTTTGCGTTATGTGGCAGTTAGACATTTTTATAATATATAAAGAATGGCATGAAAAATACAAACCCATCAAAGGTAATTGTGATTCATCACTATAATGATCTTGAGGTGCCTCTTTGATTAATCAACTCCCTTGCTTTATTGGAAATCTATACATGCTGATACTTTTTCCCCAGTAGTTTCACACTGATTATAATCAATGTTGACAGGACACAAATAACTTTTGTGCAGAATTTATACTTATGAGCAAAGAGCTTGCATTCAGTGGATGGTAGTAAAATATTGCAGTACTTATAAGAAGTTACTATTGACCTTACCTTGTCAGTAATCAGTGCCAGGAAACTGAGCTTCTGTTCTCATTGGTGATATACTGTCAATGTTTAATCTTTTCATTACATCACTTAAAGTAACCCTTTATCTTCTCTCAAACACCAGCATTTCATTCCGATATTGAAACACATTAGCACTGTGAATTTTAGGCCTCTGCGCTTTTTACACTTTGTTCTTTGCTATTTTGAAAACTAAGATTCACTTTAAAACAATCTGAATTTAGCTGACAAGGGTGGGCACTTTAGAATATTTCCTTGTCAGTAACTATAATCTCAGCTCTGGTACTGTAAAGTGACAAAATACTGTACATTTTTGAGACATATACCTAGGCATATCAGAGTCTTTTTATTAAATAATACAAACTGCAAAGGTAATGGTTGGGAAACAGAAGGTATGAAAAAAATGTTAAGAATGGGATTTTTAAAACATAGAAGGAAGATTGTGAGGGGGCATAGAAACCTATAAGAAACAGTGGAGAACAGAAATCTACTATCTGTGCAAATGAACTGCAAATAATTTAAGATATTACAGGAAGAACCTAATTGGAATTAAGCAAAAGACCACCTCTGAACAGGAGCAGAACCTGACATCGCATGTTATTAAGATGCATGTTTTGAATTTGACTCAACTCTTATGTTTTGCTCGAACTATACTTCATTAGCATCAGATTTTTTTCTTTAAAAGTTGTCTGTCCACTCACATATGCTTGTGCTGGTACTGCTACTGCTTTTCTTGTTTTGTGTGGGGTGTGCGTGGATTTTTAAGCTTAACTCTGCATAATTTGAAATTAAATGAAAAGTACCAAAGAAATACAGAATGTTTGTTTTCTTCCGTATCCTGTTCAAAGGCAATTTTTTTTATTTTTATTTTTTAAAAAATAAGCTGAAGATCATGCTGAAGATCATCCAAAGAACTTCCCCTTTCTCATATGCTGTCAGGTACTTGCAACGTTGTGTCCCCCCTCCTCCCATTTATCTAAGTAGTAACACAAGCTCTGTTGAAAATACTCCTTTGGTGCGCTTCAGCTGTTCAGTCCTGTGTGTGAACCAAAACCCTTGAAATAGTATTGAGCAGCTGAGGTCTCTGAAGGGGAATTTTTGATTGATCTTTATTGATGTTAACACTGAAGAGGGGGATGGTATGAAGGAGGTCTTTGATTGTGGTTCAGGATTGCTGAAGTCGGGTGTGTGCATTGCCACAATCTTTCTCCTTTTGCTCATATTGAGAGGAATGGAATACAGAGACTAGAGTTTGCATCAGCTCACAGAGGCTGTTTGTAATTATGAACTGTCTCTTAGTTCAAATATGGTCCAGGGAACAAAAATTAATTGTAGGACAAGTCTGTGGCTGAATTCCTAATGACGTGTCCTTCTTGTTTTCATATAATAATCACAAGTGCACTTGTTTCTTTTACGCACATCAGCTTATGTGCCCAAGCATTAAAGGTTTCCTGAAGCAGAGAGTTGGTTTTAGGCATAACTGCTACAAATACTTCTTGCATGATATGATTACAGTCTACAGTAGTTGATTTGAAAGGTAGGGATTGCCCTAATTTCAGCATTTAAGAAATATATTATTTGTGTGATTAAGGATTTGTCATTGTCAGCTCTGGACTTGTTATCCTTATCATGTTTTCTTGCCCATGTGATCTCTTTGATAAAAGTAGAGTTAGAAAGTTTCAGGATTAAAGAAATCATGAATCAGAATGAGTTGGAATCAGCCTTACAAAGGCTGAAGTAAAGTGGTTTCCATAGGTAGCAAATACAAGGTAGCACTGAGGAACAGGAAAATGTTGGGGACTGAACCTGTTCCTGTTCTACCTCGCAAACTTTCCTCACCTATATAGTATAAGATTACATATGTTTATAGTTTAAGAGAGAGCTTCTGTCTCAACTGCAAACATTTACATAATGGACATCTAAAAAGAAATACGTGAAGTTGAGAACTGCTGATTTATCCATAGACAATTGTTTTAATCATCTTCCATTTATGAGTAAAATACCCGAAAAAGAATTTGGAAGATTAAATACAATTACAGAATTACAGAGCCCGAAGGGGCCATGGAAGTCTAATAGTCCAACCCCTTGCTTAAACAGGAAACCCTACACCAGGGGTGTCAAACTCACGTCATCATGGTGGCATCCCATGACATATCGGGACTTTTTTCCTCCGCACTAAACGTGGAGTGGCCGTGGCCAGCATGTGATGCATGTGACCCAAGGGCTAGGAGTTTGACAGCCCTGCCCTATACCATTTCAGACAAATTGCTGTCCAATCTTTTATTGAAAACCTCCAGTGATAAGAGTACCCACAACTTCTGGAAGCAAGCTGTTCCACTAATTGTTCTGTCAGGAAATTTCTCCTTATTTGTGGGTTGGATCACTATTTGATAAGCTTCTGTCTGTTACTTCTTGTTCTGCCCTCAGGTGCCTTGGAGAATAGATTGACCACCTCCTCTCTGTGACAATCCATTGGAAGACTGCTAATGTATTACCCTAGTCCAGTGATGGTGAATCTTTTTGTGGTTGCGTGCTGAAAGTGCGTGTACATGCACCCATGCGCCCCCGTGCATGCATGCACCTATAATGCAATGGTGCACACCCCATGCATGCACACACAACCCCACTACATATGCATACACAACCCCCCCATCTCCCCCTGCCCCCCAAGCATTTAGCTACTGGTTCGGGCAAACTGGTAGCTAAATTTAACAAATGGTTTGGCATTTGAAGCACAGCTGAGTGGCATGGCAGCTCAGCTCAGCTGTTTTTCAGCTCTGCCTCATTGTGCGCATGCACAGGGAGATGAGCTTGGGGCCAAGCACACATGCATATGGGGGAGGGGGTGCGTGTGCATGCGCAGTGGAGCTGAGCTGGGCGATAGCTCGCATGCCAGCCAACACGTATGCCACTTCAGGTGTGCATGCCATAGGTTCACCATTACGGCCTTAGTCCTTCTGTTTGTTAGACTAGATATACCTAGTTCTCTCATTCATTTTACAATAGTGCAAAATTTACGTTATAAAACAAAAATTTTATTCTTCTACGAATGTCTGCAGGATAGATTTAGCTATGACTAAACCTTACAAAAGGGGATGCAGTGGCTCAGTGGCTAAGACGCTGAGCTTGTCGATCAGAAAGGTCGGCAGTTCAGTGGTTCAAATC
>JANHFR010005162.1:76256-88553 GCA_032468015.1 Mimophis mahfalensis | reverse complement strand
CATATATTTAATTTGATTTTAATTATATTTTAACTTTTGTATTGTTGTTTTTACTTGGCTGTAAACCGCCCTGAGTCCGCAAGGAGGAGGGCGGTATAAAAATTAAATAAACAAACAAACAAACAAACAAACAAACAAACATATTGTATGGCTCTCATGGAATTAGATTTTAAAATATGTGGCATTTATGGCTCTCTCAGCCAAAAAAGTTCCTGACCCCTGTTCTAGGCATAGTAATTCCTGGGAAATTGAGGTGTACCATTCAGAATCTACTAGAGATCTCTACAGTATTATTGGAAATGTAATATTGTAGCTTCTAGTATAGGAAAAAGAGAGGGAAGGAGTGTTCTGTTCCCCTCACCTTGGAAACCAAAGTCAATGAAGAAGCAAACAAACTGCCATCGTTTGAGCAGTTTGAAAAATGAGAAGCTGTTCTTAAAGCAGAATTCACAGGGTACCAAGAGGGGAGTCAAAGGACATACATCAAAAGAAGACAGGTACCAGGCATGAGTCTAAGTGCCGACAAGATAATCCTGGAAGCTGTCTAAACCAATTCACAGCACAAGCACTCTTCAAACCAGGTTATATGACTGTTGTTCTCTGCAAAGGACAAGGCTCAGCCCTAACCTTAACCTTTTAACCCTCTAGGGTGTGGCCCAATTAGTGGTCAGCTGAAGCCTGGCCTCTCCCCTTTTGGCATGTCCAATGCTGCAGCTGCCTGCTCAGAACACGCCTTGTCCTTGCGTCAGTCAAGGGCTCCTCCCCGCTGCTGTCAGCCCCCATCACCTCCTGCTGGCTCGAGGGTGACTGGCCCCTGCTGGCACACTGTCAGCAGTCAGCTCTTGCTGGCTCATGGGGGGCCAGCCACCTCTGGCACGCTGTCAGCAACCAACTCCAACTGAGCCAGTGTCGACTGCCAAATCAGCAGCAGGCAACGGAGCCACATCAAGGAATCTATTTATCAGCAAGAATAATCCAACAGTGCCAGGGTCTAGCATTTATCTCTCCCCCCACTCCTGGAAGAATCTAACTTCTTGAAGGTATCAAGAAGTCAACGAGGGATTCAGAAACTAGGAGTTCTTTAGGGGACCTACTCTAATGTGGACCAGTACTAAGAAGTTAAGAGTTTCCAATTTCACGCCTTTCAAAACGTGCCTGCCTGGGATTGGATTGTTAGGAGCTGCTGGATGTATCATTGTCAAAATGTATTCTAATTTAATATTCTTATTTTAGAATCACTGTACAGGCAGTCCTCGACCTACAACCACAATTGAGCCGAGAATGTATATTGCTAAGTGACCAATTTGCTAAGTGAGTTTTGCCCCATTTTATGACTTTTCTTCCCACATTAAGTGAATCACTGCAGTTGTTAAATTAGTAATACGTTTGTTAAGTGAATCTGACTTCCTCATTGACTTTGCTTGTTAGAAGTTCACAAAACATGGTCACATGACCACAGGGATAATCATAAATATGAAACAGTTGTCAATCATCCAAATGTAAGTCACATGACCATGGGGATGGGTACAATAATCATAAGTGTCAAAAATGGTGATAAGTCACTTTTTTTCAGTGATGTTGCAATTTTGAACAGTCACTAAATGAACTGTTATAAATTGAGGACTCCTCAATAAATATAGTTGAATATCAGTCAACTAGGCCAGGGGTCTGCAAACTTAAACACTCAAAGAGCCATTTGGAACCGTTTCCCACAGAAAAGAAAACTCCGGGAGCCAATAATTTAACAACCAGTATGACTGGGTGGGCGTGGCCAGCTCACATCACTTATTCCCACCCAGTTGCCTCCTGCTCTCGAATATGGAGTGAGTCTCCATCCAAGCACCATCACCCTTACCTTCTCAGGCCATGTGAGGAGTGACGGGGAGGGGAGGGGAGCGCAGGGGCCAGTAAGTGGTGGGATCAGCCAACAGGAAGCCGCAACAGAGGACAGAAAGAGCCGCATGTGGCTCCAGAGCTACAGTTTGCAGACCCCTGAACTAGGCAATGGATGATAAGTAGTATATGGTAAGTATATTTGCATTTCTATTTTGCACTACTTGCAACATGGGTCACTGTGAACAATCAATATGAGCACAAAGGCAAGATACTCGATTAATGCAAACTTTCTGAGAAGCTTAGGTCAAAGCAAACATGAAGAGCTGGTGGAAAGCAAAGCTTCCAGTGATCCACTGACATCACATACTGAGGAAAGAATTCTCAGAAATTAGTGAGAATGTCAAAGATCAATTTCTGTATTCCTTTTGGAGGAAGTCAGTCTCTTCGTTCAGTCCCACATTAGTGATTCCATTAGAATAGTGTACAAATACTATATAACACAGTAAATAGCGTGATATCAGCAGAGTAATAATTTCAGAAAAATAATAGCCGTTTCAGCAAAAATGGCACCAAAACCATCAAAAATATGCAAGCACCAGCAAGTTTAGACAGAAACTGTGTAGCTTTAAAAGTTGTAAAGCTACACATATACACACGGCAAAAAACCAGCAATTTGTTTTCTTAGATATTTTCTTTATGGTATGACTATATTAGATATTGGAAGCTTTATAAATACTGGAGGAAAGAAGGGAAGCAAAAGGCAAGGGAGAAAGAGAAAGATACAGCCAATTGGATGCAGAATTCCAGAGAATAGCTAGAAGAGATAAGAATGTCTTCTTAAATGAACTGTGCAAACAAATAGAAGAAAACAATAGAATAGGGAGGACCTGAGATCTCTTCAAGAAAATTGGAGATATTAAGGGAATGTTTCATGCGAAGATGGGCATGATAAAGGACCAAAATGGCAGGGATCTAACAGAGGCAGAAGACATTGAGAAGAGGTGGCAAAACTATACAGAAGAACTATACAAGAACGAGCTTAATGTCCCTGATAACCTCAATGTGGAGCTCACTGACCTGGAGCCAGACATCCTGAATAACCTGGATAGCAAAATTAGACTATTACTAACCATTACTGTACTCCCTAATCCAGACTTAATCTCCTCATAAAATTGTTCAGAAATTACTTGCAAAATTATGCAATTGAATTGGTTTTAATTCTCTGGGTTGATCTACATGACCAGCTTGCTACGGCGTGAGCATGGACCACCAACAATTTTTTGCAAGGCCAGGAATGCATATCATCCTATAGCTGATCCCAGCTTACCTGGGAGGCAAACTATACAAAAGATAGGTGATCTTTTCTTGTTGTACATCAAAAACATTGTTTTCAACATGTGGCAGCACAAATGTTTCTGTTCATTCAACTCCTATTACAAGCAAACATCTCCACTCCAGTTTGTCCATCCCTTCCCCATTTTATTCTGGACTGCTGGGCTATCTGCCTCCTTATGAAGAGACCTCAATTGCTAAGTTTATTTCTTTCTCTTCACTAACCAATGGCCCACTGAAGTGACGGGCCTTTTAGCCGTTTTCCTTCGTTCACCTTTTCCTCTCGCTTTTGTTCTATTCAGCCATCTGTCCCCATGCAGTCCCCAGCAATGTATTCAAAGTTAAGGTAGAAAAGGATCAAAAGGATAAGAGTCAAAAGCCTGGGTTGTTGGTGGGAAGCTAACCCTGGTTTCTCCTTAAAATGTGAACTGGTGACAACCTTTATTTTTTTACCCAGATGAAATTGATAAGCACTGAGGAAACCATAGAATATTCACCACTTGTGAATTATGAGCACACTCAGTGAAGACAGAAGTTAGTTACGACAGCAGAGTCCCAGCCAGATCTTGGGAGAGTGTCTAGCAATGACTACTGCAATGCTCTCTACATGGGGCTGCCCTTGAAGAGCACTTGGAGACAGCAGTGGGTGCAGAATGCGGCCGCACAGGTTTTTATGGGGGTACCTCGGTACTCCCATGTTACATCACGCCTGCAAGACCTGCATTGGCTTCTGTTTGCTCTCCAGGTGCAATTCAAAGTCCTGGTAATAACTTTCAAAGCTCACATGGCTTGGGCCCAGGGTACTTGTGAGATCACCTACTGCCACCGATAGCCTCCCATTGTCCAGTAAGGTCCCACAGGGTCCACCTCCTCAAGGTGCTGTCAGCCAGACAATGTCGGCTGGCGACCCCCAGGGGGAGAGCCTTCTCTGTGGGAGCACCTACTTTGTGGAATGACCTACTTCCGGAACTTTGGATTATCCCTGATCTCCGTTCCTTCCGCTGTGCCCTGAAGTCGTGGTTGTTACAGCAAGCTGGTCTGGGTTGACTTTATTGACAGGAATTTTAATTTGACATTCTTAATCCCAATTTCAATTGTTAAATTTTATTGTTATCTGTTTATTGGATTTTTTCTGTTCAATAGTTTTTTATATTTTGTATTTGTTTGTTTTTACTGTTGTGAGCCGCCCTGAGTCCTTAGGGAGAAGAGTGGCATACAAATCCAATAAACCTAAACCTAACCTAAACTTAAATCATAGTCAAAGGGGTAAGGTCCACTGCAGCATGACTCTGGGAGAGTACAAGGTGTCAACTTCTCTAACTGGGCAAAGCCAGGAACCACTGACTATATTAAAACTTTCCTCTATACCTCCATGTGTATGGGAACAACTCTCCAGGTTCCTGACCAGTACTTTTGCTGTTTCCTGCCTTTTGCTCTGTAAATACACCATCAGTTTGATTTTAGGAGCAGGGTGGCTTTTATGGATTCCTCTGGCTCTTGACCCGTAGACTGTTCTTGGATGGCCTACTTTTTCTGTCTACACTCTGTATGAGGCAATAGCTTTGTGCTGAAATAATTTACATGCAAGAATGCCATCACTGTGGACAAAGCAGAGGAAGGGACTGAAATCCAAAACGGGATATTTTCCCCTGACAGCTTTATTCTCAGGTAGTTTATGCATAGAAATCAAGCAGCTTATGTACTGAAGTACAGAAGAGTCCTTACTGTTGAACAACAGAATGTATTTGAAGCTTCACAATAGAGTGGGGAGAAAGATCACATATTCATCATAGCAACATTGATTAAATCTCTGTTACAGCAATGTTTTCATTAGAACAATTCAAATTAACCAAGTAATAAGCTGGGCTAATAAAAATATTGCCCTTATTTATTTGTTGCCTTTAAGTTAGTGTCTAGAGTCTTGAAAAACTGCATACTCCTATGTGATTTCCTAGGCAACGTTTTTAGAAGTTGCTTGCCATTTCCTTCTTCCTGTGGCTGAATGAAAATATCTGGCCCAGTTACCCAGTTGTCTTCTCTAAATCCTGTCTATAATTTAAGACTCCCCATTCCTAGTCCAGTGTTTTAACCACCAAACCAAGTGGTTCTTAATGCCTTGATATGGACTTCTAAAAAATATACTGAGGGGCTTTAGTTATGGAAAATAAAACATTTGTAAGCAGGGATGATTCCTATACAATAACATTGTAAACAACTGTTTCCAGAAAATGATAAAAAATTATCAAACTTTAAATAAATTTATTTTAACATGAATACTAATTAAGTAACCAAAGCATCATAATAGCCACAAAGATCATGATTTTGAAAAGCAGCTAGACAACTTCAATGAGATTTCTAGGCTTTTTTTAGCTCTTCCTGAAAGAAGTACTGTACATTGAGACATATGATGTTGTAGACAAGCTGACAGATATGTTAATTCCTTGCTACTGTGATTTTAGATTACTTTAAAATTACTAATAAAGAAAACAGAATTCTGGACTAGATGGACTGATTTTCTTGTCTATTAATAGTGCAACTACTATTGAGCACCTACTCTTTAAATCTCTAAATTTCTAAATGAGAAATTTCTGGCAAACATAAACTAAAACATGTACATAGTTTATTACATGTGATTGATACTTTGAATGCCAAAGAATAATTCTCAAGAGTTGAATCCCTAGTTCAAAAGGTTATGGTCACTTCAACAGATCAATATCATGTATAGATATCAATTTTATCATTCTTCTGCTAATTTTGATGGGCATAGCCAGTTTAAATGAATGAATAATGGTTTAAGTTGAATCCTGGATTAAATTTGCACATCACATATATTTTTGCTAATTTATTGATGTTCATATCTATAGCAAGTCATTTGATGAATTGATTGATGAATACAAGTACATTTTTTTTACTTCACTGTTGTACACCACCCAGACTCACATTTTGTGAGAAGGGCGGCCATATAAATATGTTACATGAATATATAAAAAGAACACATTTGATTTTTCAAACCTCATTAAGTTCATAAATCAGGTTGGTCCTCCCACAGTGAATTACTGTTCCTGAATAATACTGCAAAATTGTCATATTATCTTGTATCAGAAATGTGATACTTGTCTCCTAGCTTAACTATTTGCACCACCCCTCCATAAACGATTTTTGAGACATTTATTCTCACTTTGTCTTTCAAACACAGCCAGTGCTTCTAAAGAAATTATCAAATTAAAGTTATACAATATTTGAACATTTCAAATATTCACAGGATACAGTCATGGGATTGTTTTTTCCCCGTTTCCAGAATGGAAATACATCAACCTTCTTACTGATCTATTTCATCATGTTAATTTTTGCAATGGATTATTTCCCCCTCTTAGGAGAGACTAGAAAGGTATAGAAGTATAAGCACCTGTGAGAGAGAAGAATTACAGTAGTTACATGAATGAATGGGATGGAAGATAGATGAAATGTGGGACCACACAGTACACTTAGTCATTGATTTTTACGCCTTGTAGTAAAAGTAGTGACATTAAGGACAGGAAAATCTAATCTTAAATTAATCTGCAATGTGTGAAATTTACTATATAAAGCAGCATATAATGTAACATTGCTTCAAAACTTCTGTGCTTCCAAACAACAGAAATTTGGATAGGAAAGGGATTATCTCAAGTGTCCCTGGTTCTAATCTAGTACTTTCAACACAGTCTCTTTCATCACCTAGCTCCAGGACATAAACTACACTTAATGTAGTTTGAACCTGAGTAAGTACATTGGATTGCAGTACAGTAGAATCTCAGCTTGCGAATGCAATCCGTTCCGGGATTGTGTTCAAAACCCAGAATGGTCATGCCCTGAAGCGACGTGTCTGCATCTGCACATGCACAGGCAGGAAGCTTTCTGTACCGTTTTTGGGTTGGAAGCAGAGTTTTGGTTCAGAAACCGAACCAAAACTCGGCTGGATTTTCAGGTCGGAACCCAAATTGTTTGCGAACCAAGAAGTTCGCAAGCCGAGGTTCCACTGTATTAGAATTTTCACTTGCGCATATGTAGAAATGAAAGTAACAGGCATCATCCAAAGAGACTGTATATGAAGTGATATATCAAAAACTCTTCCCTCAAGAAATCTTAAGTCACTTTCCTAAATATGTCGGTTTCAAAAGGATTGCTTTTTAAAAAAACAACAATTAAGCATTTATGCTTTAGTACTTAGGTAGAAAAAAGTAACTAAAAGCTGAAGAGAACAGATCCTCCAATAAATCCAGGGTAGAAAGGGAAATAGAGCAGCATTTTAATTTTTTTCATGTTTATTTATTTATTTTTAATTTAATGTATCAAAACATATGGGAGCTCTTAATATGTACTTGCTCCAGAGATGGTACATATTAGCAACTCAAGTAAGGAATGTTCAGACACTTGAAATTTCAAAGTTTTTAAGAGATATAAGAATATCAGAAAATTTTATTGGATATATGAAGAAATTTAGTTATACATGCACCTTATGATCTCATCCCAAAAAACGGGGATGCTGTTTGATCTAACAGATCAATAGGCAATAATGAGTACACTCAACTAATGCAACTATATGATATAATTAGATCTGGGATATTAGTTACAATTTTTTTTTCATTCTACAGAAACCAAATATTTTTAATCATTCTTCCATTACTATGGCACTGGCATTTTTTTCCTTTTATTGTGCTGTGGGAATGCTCAGATTGTTTTTTAAAAAGTTAACCAGAGCAGTTCTGTTCTAAACCCATCAACACCTACTCTACAGATGGGTAGTGTTAACTAAAATAAACACGATATTCTCTTGTTGCACGTTGTAATAGAATTTGTGGTTACATCACACAAAAAATGTTCTTAAAGATAACCTCTTAAATTAATTTTAAAAGAATTTTCACACAAATCCAGAAAAGCAAAATAAAGGCATTAGGTGGCATTAAGTGAATTACTTAATTTACTGGAAAGTAATAACAAGCCAAGTCATACATTTAAAAACAAAATACTATTGAATTTCAACTTCAATAAATGAAATGTTTTTAGGGGTTTTTAAGTCATAAAATATGAGAACCTTACATGCACACAAACATACAACCTTTAAAGGCTATAACTCAATTTACTTATGGTATCAACTAAAGTTTGTTTTGGCTACATACTACATGCATTTTTCTGAAATTCAACAATTCTTTTGTTTTTAGTTTTTCAGCTAGCCCTTTCTTCCTCTGTCCCATAAAACACATAGATTGGGAAAAAATAGCTTCTGTAATTTTATATAAAATACAATAAATAATGCAACAGCCATTTAAGGAAGACTGCATTAAACAAATGGAAATGAATGCCAAAATACATTCAGCTGAATTATGATTGTAGGCTTGGATGATGGCAGGAAAAAACATAGATAATAAAAATAACTTTTCATTAACTTTTAGAAAAACAAAATTTCTTAGCCAAACATGTTCAAGCCATAAGCAATTAATTTTAAAATGTTCATTAAAAGCAGCATCTCCAAAACGACCTTGATGTACATTTACATGGTATATAATTTACACAACTGATAGGAAAGCATTTTAATTGTTCCTGAGAATGAAAACATGAACCCATATCATTCCCGCTGTTTATAGTGTTCATGGTACAAGGAATGGCCATTAAATAATTAAAGTGGCATTATGCATATTCAAAAGGATCCTATGGACAGAAGCTGTATGTGATGGGGTAGAATGCCAGCAGAGAAAGCAGAAGTAGGCCAACGGTGTTGTGGGACCAGCCAGTACCCTGAGGCTTCTGTGCAGTGGCCTGTTGAAGCCTGATGACCATCTTATTCTGCCCTATGATTGCTAGACCCAGGAGGATGGTGCTGTAATTATAGGAATGCTAGACTATGTGCTCATCCCTGAGGCCTATCTACTGTTAAAATATTTAGAGGATAGAAGCTGTGGAATTTTCAGACTTGTCATCTATGAATAGAAGGATTTTATCCTATTCACTGTTGAGGATGGTTGCCTGATGGCTGGGTAAGAGCTGGCTTGATTCAGGATGCACTGTACATGAGTTGGATTGTAACTGAGGTTGCTGGGGGAGGAATTTCTGGGCTGCTAACCACAGAAGTATTTCAGCAACCTGGACCCCTTTTGGTGGGTAGATAATTCATAGGAAGAGAATGAGACCTTTGGCCTGGGAAGGAGGTTGTCAGGTAGTTGGGGAAGAAGACATTTCAAGGGATTTGAGAACAGGCCGAGGCATTTAGGTAGTGATGGATGGAAGAAGATATTACACTATTCTACCCTTTATGCTCAGTCTAAATCCTGGTCAGTGAACCTTCAAAGTCCCGGGCTTCTGACTGTTGCTACTAAATAATGCCTCCCTCATATGTGATTTGTGGGAAATGGAAAGCAGTTGCCCTTTTAGAAATCTGTCATCAACCGAAACTGTGGGGCAGAAGAGCTATGATTGTCTGGGGCATTCTGCTGGCAGCCAGAGGTGTTGCTCTGCAGGTTACGGGGCATGAGACTTTGTTTGTTAAATTGGCTTTAGGAATCAAGTGGGACTTTTACTGCTGTACCTGCTCCCTGCTGCAGAGCAATCTCATTGTCCAGACTGATGGAAGAGTTCCCCAGGCTTATGGTCTTGGGGGCCTTCAATCTGCATTCCTTTGGGGTGGAGTCTGAGATAGGTCAGGAATTCATGGCCACATGAATCTAGACCAGGTCACTGAAGGAAGGCCCAGTATATAATGGTGGTCACTCTTTGGATCTGGTTTTCCTGTTTCTATGGGCAGCAACATGGTCTGGAGTTGGGGAGATTGCCATCACTCCCCTGCCATAGTCAGATGACTTTCTTGTCACCTGAGAATGCTCTGGTGCCACTCCTGATTATGGAGAGGCCGAGCCTATTTGACTGGTTCTCCTCAGGGGCTTAATGAAGCCAATGGTGTTTCAGAGGGAAAAAGTAATTTTCAAGAGTTAGCATTATACAAACTGTCTGAGATTTTGGTTGTCACTTCCAATAAGAGGGCTTTGGACTTGATTATGCCTATGTTGGCCTCCTCCCTCTGTACCATGCAGCCTGAAACTATCCTTGGTTTATAGAGTAGCTGGGATGAAATTCAAGATAACCATACAACTGCTCACGGATGAGCAGTGAACCTGATTTTCTGTGGACTAGAGCCACTGTTGCAACTATAAGAGTAGCAAATCTTCAGTACTTTCCCATCCTTGTTGCATCTCCATACAACTGGCCAGCAGTCATGATGAGTCCTCCAAACTTCCTTGAAATGGAAAACCAATCCCAAGCTTTTAAAGACTTGCATTTGTTCTGTGGGTTCCATTCTTACGTCCCACCTTTGTACCTTAATCTTTTTGGCAAAGGCTATGATTTCAGCTTTTTGGAAGAAACTCCCTGCTCTGTATGCAGTATTGGACTACAGCATTCGTCATATTTCTAAGCCATGTAGAAGAATGGGCAACAAGAACTGCATCATCTGGATGCAATATTGGAATCTAGTGATAGTTTGAGCCGTTCACCAATTCAGTCATGGAATTAATAAATTAAACAAGGCAAGAGCCAGAAGGCATTCCTTCTGCACATCTCTCTGATGTGTATCATTAGAAAACAGCCTTGATAGTTACATATTATTCTCAAGGAGGAATGGATGTAAAAGTTCTGGTTCAAATAAAGATGCCGCCTTATCCATCATACTATTTCTGAGCTATTCCCACAAAATCCTTCTAGCTATAGAAGACAAATTTAAAGTCCTGAAATACCACATGAAATGGGGGTTTTAAATTGTGCATAGACTTCCAAACAAGGTAGTGCACCACCAGAATATGCTCTACAGTTTAGTGATTATTTATTCTTATCCACAGAAGGTCACCCTATCTCACAGGATTACTATGAGGAAAAGATAGGATGGAACGCTACCTATTTTACCTTGAACTCCTAAATGAAAAGCCCTGATGTAGATATATCTAACTATCCAATTTATATAGTATTTAAGTAGCACATATTAATCTTCTATAGTTATAAAGTTACATGCTTGAGAGAAAGTATGAAGAAGACAGGGAAAAAGGAATTTGAAATTATTTATGTATACAATAAAAAAATGTTAACAAAATAAGCTTTTTTTGAGGGGAGAAGACCCTACTCTAATGACAACCCTTAGTTTGGAAGTCATTCCAGCTCTATTTCAAAACTATTCAGCTTAAAATGGAAATGTTCATAAAGCCTCAATAGTAGGTCGCTGCAACCAGCTGCCTGAATCTATTTAATAGGAACACTGGCTGAGCAACCCAAAGTATAAATGTTCTACAGAAGATTTAGATATACATTTTTAATTCCGGTTGGTGGGGACTGTTACAATTTGGGTTTTTACATCCCTGGGGAAATTGACTTGTGGCATTACAGGTTTGTGAACAGAATGGCAATGAGTGCAAGTAATTAAAAATGGCTGCTCCAAGAATACTGCTTCAGTGAACTGCTCCAAATAAACTGCATTTTTCGGTGAGATTCATTTTTCCAGTACATTCTGGCTAAGACTGGATGTTGCTCATGCTCTATTTTAAAGCAAGAATATTTTTCAAAATATTTGATAAATTCAGAGCAGTGTTAATGGTTTCCCAATACTAGTTAAGCAGAAATAACTGAGCCACAAACATTATTTTTAAGTTCAGTTATCAAAAATGATCAGCACAAGAATCTTATATGATGGAGGGGTGAGACAGGTCACTCTCTCCTGCCTTCTCAGTGTTAAGCCTCACCCATAATGGTTTCTTTGCTTGTCTTTCACTGATTCTCGGTGGGAAATTACACTATCATTATTTGTCAGTTTGCTACTACCTTTCAATCTCATGACCCAGGCTGCGAGGGGCACTAAAACATCAGTTGCTTACAAGTTATGATAGATGAATATAACCTGCAAATTATAATTTTTTTATTGAAAAGTGGATGGGAGAAGACAGGAGATTCTTGAATATGTCAAGGTAACCAGATTTCCCAGATAGAAAAAGAATAGGAACAGGATTACTATGAGAAACAATTATATTTCAATCTGCATAAGGCAGTGGTTCTCAACCTGTGGGTCGGGACCCCTTTGGGGGTTGAACGACCCTTTCACAGGGGTCGCCTAAGACCATC
>JANHFR010005162.1:44795-58082 GCA_032468015.1 Mimophis mahfalensis | reverse complement strand
CACGTTTGGGTCAGATTGGTCCAGCCGTTAAAATTTGTATACAGAATGTTACAACGCCCACCCTCCCGCCCACCCTCCACACTCTGTTTTATATATATAGATACAATATCAATAAATAAGCTTCAATAAATAAGCAAAACAGATTACATCACTCCTATGTTAACAACATACTGGCTTGACTGACACAGGTGTACTTTCTTTAGGAGAAAGAATTCATTGTTTGGGAAAGCAGCAATAAGAAATACAAATTTGTTCAGAAACTATTTAACCTAAACTTACATCAGAAAACTTAGAAGAAAAAATATCAAGCACCCAAGAGTAGTCTAGGAATTAGTAAAGACAAACAAAGTTTTATGGAAAACTGTCATAAAAGCACTCTTAAAGACAGAATGATAAGACACTATTTTAATATGATAGAGAATGTAGGTTGGGCATTTCTATTACATTAGTCACAGCAAGACTAGACATCATAGCTGCTTTCATGTAATCAGCAATTTCCTAGCTTGTGTAGGTGGTAGAAATTTTGTCAGTGCAGGCATGAGATTGTTCATAAAATCACAGAAGTTGCTATCTCTTTTCCTTCCAGGTCTTTTCTCTCTGAATAACAAAGCACGTTAAAAAATCTCTATGTTCCCCAAAGCTCATCATATTGAAATATTTCAAGGAATTGTGTACTCTATTAAAAATGAAGCCTCATCGCCTGCAAAATACTATTTGCTTAATATGTCTCCCGTTTATTGTTCAAGCTTTGATATTAGACATAGTTCTTGGGCACAGATATCTTTTTGGTTTCTCTGGAGATCTCCATGAAATATCTACATCTAAAATCACATGGATTTCTTGGTGGTCTCTGAGCTTCAAATTTTTCAAATCGCCCATCAGCAGGCACAGAGAGATAAATAATATCTACATAACATTCAAAAGAGATAATCAAAAAAGAAAAAGAAAACAAAAGACCAACACAGGTGTATGACAATTTGCCATGGCCAACTTGCTACAGCCAATTCGCTGTGGGACAACCCGCCACAGCCATTTCGCCCCAGGACAACTCACTGCAGAACAAGAAATGGTGGAACAGAATCATTAAAGAAAGAATGTGAAAGGAGGGACAAAATGAAATGTGAATGGCAAAAACTAAAATCATTTTTATTTCTTTTAAATTATTAAATAGAATTGTTAAATTGTCCCACAATGAGTTGTCTCGTGGTGAGTTTGCCGCAACAAGTTGGCTATGGCAAGTTGTCCCATTCCCGACCAAAACACCTCCTCAACAGTAACCAACACCCAGATGATCAGAAATTAGCACCAAGATTAGGCCAACAATCAAGACGAAAACAAATCAAAACAATCAAGGACCTGCCAATTCAGACAAATGAGCTAACAGTACCAAGATCATATGCACCAACATTGACCGGGAAGGCCACTAGTATATAAAATGAGAATAAACCCCACTCCCTGGCAGCACTTAGTAGATATTACCTTGTTTGGTAATAAACTTCTGCAAGAAAACAACCATGCTCTGAGAGCACCAAGGACCTCTCATTTCAACTCTGTGCTACAAATATTCTCTTGGTACATCTAAAATAAAAAAAAACACTATAAGACCTTTTCACTGAAAGTTATGAATTGTAATCTACGATATTGTTCCATAGTGAGGGTTGGTAGGTAAATAAAGGGCTGACAATAAAGGGCTGACAGAGAATAACTGCCCTAGCAGTTAACTGCCCCCCCATCTGATCCCTGTGCTCCCAGTCTAGTACCCCAGCCACTACCCTCTATCTTAGAGAGAGACCCTACAATTGATACTTTTAACCACAAACTTAAATGTAAATTATATTAGAGGAAATTGTGTAAGCATAAAAGGAGAAACCAAAGCAACGCTAACTTTCAAAAAAGAACAACGAAGAAAAAAATAATAATAGATTTTGAGATTTCATTGCTATCTTCTATAAAAAAAGTCTTAATACTGTATTTACACAAATCGTATGAAATTCAGAGGCCACCGGAGAATATCTAGGTCAAAAATAACTGAGGAGGGATATCATTATCCCTCCTCAGATGCCATTAAATTCCGGAGGAGTTTTAAACATGCACAAAGAAAACTGTTGCATGCCATTTATGTATACATTAACATAATCTATGCTAACTCCTAGTGGTTTGCATCCATAAACTATAAACATATAAAACACATTTAAACCATACAAAATGACTTCATAACATTGCAAAAAACAGCCAAAAATAGCAACCCATAATAATAATAAAGATGACAGCCATGCCTCAATCTTTAAATGGCTTTCATTTATAGCAGAATGACTATTCTGTTTTTATCAACTCATGGTAGTTGAATAAGGAGAATACTAACCTGGTGAGAAGGGAGAGCTATTCAAAAACACAGGGGGCATAGCTGAAAATTTTCACTTTTCACTCAGAGGGCTTGATGAAAAATGGAAAGAAAAAAATGGATCCCTTTTCTGTTCTAAATTAGCCCAACCTGCTTGTTTTATTGAAAGGATTAGTCAGGAATAATAGCTGGCTATCATGTACAATCTCAATGTATGTCTCCCATACATTCACTTAATAAGCTATATACTTTGCTTTCAACGGGATTTGATGTGTTTATTTGCAATTTACTTAGCAAATTAGCAGATGCTCAGTAATTGTCCTTTCCAGGACTGGAAGTGATTTTCAAATGATTCTTAAGTGCATCCCATTTGATTCTGAAACTGCTGGTTTAAGAATGAAATGGGATGTTTTAACTATAAACTCCTCACAAACTCATATTAAAATAAGCAGTGCATTTTATGGGTTTTTTTTTGTGTACTCAAAATTACACCCAGTAGCAATTAACATTGGAGGAAAATTAGGTTTGACACAATCACATTAAACAAATGAAACAATTTGTACATGACCATTTATTTGTGTTTATCAGGTAGCAAGTGAGATACATCCAAGTAAGTGGGTGGGTGGGTGAATCAGAAGGCTTGGTGGGAATCAAATTTTCCAAGCATTCAATTGTAAGTATTAGAATATCTTTAAAATATTTAAATATTTTAAATTCAAATATTTGCATTTTCATATCAATGGTCCCCGACATAAGCTTATTCAAATGCAATTCTGAGCCAAGAACTACATTTCATAATGTGTCGAAAAAGAATGTCTCACCAGCACATTAGTCCAGAAATGCAAATTAGACTGACTTAAGGGCAATCAAATTAATTTCTCACTATCTGAAAAACAGGTAGTGCTTCTTTTACCTTACTGGGGAACCATCTCTAAGAAATGTTATATCTCTAAGAAATGCTGTCTCTTGCCCAATCTTACTCTCTTCTACTTTGTATCGCCTTATGTACAAGCCCCCTTACAATTTGATGAGAAACACTTTTACGTGATTAATTAACTGACTGTGCCGTTTTGCTTGCCAGAATTCAGAATGACATATACAGTCAGACAAGTAAAAGAGCAGAAATGTAAAATGCAATTTTTCTTAGATTACTATATGTTCTCTCTAAAGCACCAAATTAAGCAAAGTATTGTAATATGGCAGATTAGACATGAACATCTATCCTATGTCTTATAAGGATTTAAAATATTTTTTAATTAAAGTTACTTTATCCTCTGATTGTTACCGCAGCCAAAGATAATTAAGTTGGTGGTTCATTTATTTATTTATTTCAGTCTAGATGACTAGACAGTTTTTTAAAAAGGCGAAATTTATATAGCAATAAAATACGCTGCAAGTTAACCAGTACTATGCTCCAAAACCTGGGAGGACAGCTATGATTTCAGTGATTTTCTGAATGTCATCAGGGTGGAGTTGAATGAATCTCTGGGGGAGTTGCTGTACCAATAAGCGGCTATCAAGACAGAGAAGGTACACTTCCTCAATCCCAAGACACGGCGTAGTATTACGGAAAGGACACAAAGTGCACCCATTCTGCTTGATCTCACTAGGCAGCCAGAAACAATTGGACATAAGCAAACTTAGCCATGGTCTATTTTATGAAGTAATTTATAGGCGATACTTTGAATTGCACCTGGAAGCCAAGCAGTAACCAGTTCAGCTCTGAGTCACATGGGCACAGTGTGGCATGCCCTTCAATATCTACATCACTATTTTCTAGACAAAGTGTAGTTGCTTCATAGTTTTCAAGAACAGGCCCACATAAGATGCATTGCAACAGTCCATTTGTAAGGTAATTAGGGCCTGAGGGACTATGTGAAGTGCCTCCTGATTCAAGAATGAGCACTCTTGTACATTACTGTACATCAGTGATGAGTCTGAGGGTGTTCTCCACCCTCCAAATCCAGAGAAGAATCTGCATAGCCTCTAGACATATCTTCTTGATGACAGGAGTTATTCACAGTGAAAATAAATCACCTAACATGTGAAAGGGATCATTAAAAACACCTAGTCATACTTCCTGTTTTATGTGGGAATTCAAATTAAACAATCTGACAGAAAACTACAGGGAGTCCTTGCTTAACAATGGTAATTGGGGACTGATGACTCTGTCACTAAGTGATGCAATCGTAAAGTACCACATCATGTGTCTACTTATGAAAACTGCAGCAGTTCCAGTTGTCTTCATTAGGCAAATGCCACACAGAAGCAGTGTCCTGTGATTTCCACTGGCAGCCTCCTTTTTGGAGAAATATGTTTCAGGGTAATCAGCCCAGCTGGGCTCCCTGCCCTGCAGCATGTGCACAACAGGCAGCAATCATGCAGGGACAGGTGGTATCTGATAGCTGCCACAGCCTGCCAGTCCCTTGGTGGACGCAGTAGAGGCAGAGGTGTGTAGGGGAAGGCAGGCGATCCAGATGCAGTGCACAGGCCGTGGGAAAGTCAAGACTCAGTGGGCTGGAGTGGGCGGCTCCAGGTGGGCTGGAGTGGCGGCTGCAGGTGGCTCATCTTCGCATTGCAGCACTGGCAGCAGACAGAGGCAGTACAGGGTGGAAGGCAGGTGATCCCAATGCAACATGCAGGCAAGCTAAGAGATGCAAAGATGAACCTTTTGCAGCTGCTGCGGCCATCGACGCTCAGCTTTTCCGCAGTCCACGCGCCGCATCCAAATCACCTGTCTTTCCCCCAGGGTCTCTGCCTCCGTCTGCTGCTGGTGCTGCTGCGCAAAGATGAGCCTCCTGCAGCCGCCGCTACCAGCCCACTGATTCTCGGCTTTTCCGCACCCATGCAGTGCACCCACATCGCCTGCCTCCCCTGCCTCTACCTCCTGCTTGGACAGGCAATCAACTCACCTGTGCTATGCAGGCTGCAGCTGCTGCCAGACATCTTTGGCACACACGTGCCACCTCCTGTGTTAGCCATGCCCACCCCCTTTCGCTAAGGCTTATTCTTGGGATAGGTCTTATCTTCAAGAAAACGTGGTATTGGTACTGGGAAAGTTCTTCTTACCTATAATCTGAAATGGCATTCCTGTAACAGTTAAATAGGAAATAGTTTGATCAGAAACGTTTTCAATATCTTTTCTGTGATTCTTTCAGGGATGTGCAAAACATTGCTAACTGAACCAACTTAAATTCAAAACACTGCATTTTGAGATCAAAACAGTTCCAAAATGTTTGCAAACAGCCAATTTCACAGCTGAAACAAGCTATTTACAACTGAGAATGAGGCGTTTCAAACCTGAAATAGTTCACATTCAAAACGTTTTGCATACACTCCTTTCAAATATTTCAAAATGTTTAATCATGATTATAAGCATTTTTCCATAGTCACCAGAAATTGAATCTCATTTGATGGCATACTTCTTGTCCACTACTAGTCTTCTCTTCTCAAAATCATCTCTTCCCAATTCTTTCAAATCCCATGTATATGCAAACAGTCCTTCACTAAAACTGGTCCAATTTGTCGGAATCTGATGTCCAGAGCTGGAGACAATGCTTGAGAATTGGAGTCTTACCAACAGAATGTGAAATGAAATTATTACTTCCTGTAATTTGGAAACAATGCTTCTGTGGATGCACTGGCAATTAAATAATTATTGTTTTATGCTCATTTTTCAACCAATCATTTATTCCAAGATCTTTTTCATTAACACTATTAATAAATCTAATGGGGTACTGTAGGGATCAGTCCTCTCCCCCATCTTATATGATATCTCCACAAAACCACTAAGGGAGGCAATCTGTTGGTTTGGGCTCCATTATTATCTATACTGTTAATATCTAGCTTTATGTCTTGACCTCAGGCCAAGGTGGATATGTTGTGGAAATCCCAATGCCTATAAGCAATTAAGATTGCACATGAGAAACAGATTGGGACTTAATCCCAATATAACAGAGTTTCTGTTGGTATAAAATCTCTATGGGTGCATGGAGGTACCACCCGCTGCTGTGAACAGGGCTACATTTCGTCTGAAAAAAATGCTGGTGTGCAATCTTGGTGTTCTCCTGGATTCAAAGCTCCTGCTGGCGTAGCAAGAAGAAACCATAGCTAGGAAAGCGTTCATTTTGGCAGGTCAGCCAGCCTCACACTTTAATAATGCTTCATTTTTTTAAAAAAGTGCAAAATTTTAAAATGCCAAATATTTTAAATCTCCATTTGGTATACCCAAAAACATGCTTGCATTATATACACTAACTAGCTGATAACCCGGTTTCACCTGGGTATTTATGAAAATGCTGCAGTCTACAATTCCCAGCATTCTTTGCCCAGCATGTCTTGCCTGATAACCCTCTGCACATGTGCAGTAGAGCTTGGCAGCGAAGTGTCTGTGGGGCAGTGAAATGTCCAATTCGGCACCCCTTTTGGGGGGGGAAAGACCCATCAAAGGCTTTCATGACCCCCCCCCCCCCAGTGCTGATCTCGCAGTGCCAAGATACGTATGTGCCAAGTTTGAGCGAGATTGGTTGCTCCATGTAGGACTGTATAGAGCACATACACACACACAAGCCTCACCACACTTCTGTTTTATATAGAGAGATTTGTATAAGACATTTTGCTTCACACACACACACACACACACACACATATGGGGCTTGTATGCCACCCGATGTCCCAAGGGACTCGGGGTGGCTCACAACAATAAAAACAAAATACAAAATTTAAAAAAATATTAAATCTATACTCCCATAAATAATCAAATTAAAACCCACCATACAATAATTAAAATTCCCCACCACCATCAGTCCAAGTCGGCCAGTTGGAAAAGCCATGTCTTGAGGTCACGACAGAAGGACCGGAGATATGGGGCTACCCGCAGCTCCAAGGGCAGTTGATTCCAGAGGGTGGGAGCCCCCACAGAGAAGGGGGCCGCCAACTGGCATTTTCCGGTTAGCAGCACCCTGAGGAGGCCCTCTCTGTGGGAGCGCACAGGGCACAGGGCAATGGGAAGTCGTTCCTGGCAGCAGACGGTCCTGCAAATAACCCGGATAGGGACCTAAGTCATATAGGGCTTTATAGGTGAGTACCAGCACCTTGAATCTCACCTGGAGGGCAACCGGCAACCAATGCAGCTCACACAGGAGGGGTGTAATATGGTAGTATCGGGATGCTCCCATCACAATCCGCACAGCTGCATTCTGCACCAGTTGAAGCCTCCGGATGGTCCTCAAGGGCAGCCCCATGTAGAGAGCATTGCAGTAGTCTATACGGGAGGTAACGGGTGCACGAGTGACCGTACGCAGGGCATCTCGGTCCAGATAGGGACGCAACTGGCGCACCAGGTGAACCTGGGCAAATGCCCCCTGGGGGGTCATGGCTCCTATATGATCTTCTAAACTAAATAATGCCAACATAGTAAGCATTTATTAAATGGATAATTGTAGAAAGCACCAGCTTTTTTAGCCTAGGTTCCTAATAAGAAATTGAGTAAATTCAGTCCAATGACATTCAATTTGTATAAGTTTTGATAAATGTCCTCACTGAATGACTATTAATAAATAAGTTCAAGAAATCATTCCAATCTACTCAAAAAGCAATCCATCATTTTAATGTGTTTTAGTCATGTCAAGGTATTACTTAGAACACAGCATGACAATTCTGTAATAAGACCAGCAATTCTTGATAATAATGCATCAAATTATTTTACTAGCATAGAAAACCATGCAAAGTTAGTGCCACAGTTTGTAACTATTCAGATTCCTAGTGTAATGCAATTAAATTCAGTCTTCATCAGTTTATAAATTACTAATATCCTGTGAAAAAGCCAGAAGATAATCTACACTACCAAATGATTTTATTGGGTTATATTGAGTAAATTTCTTTTAATTGGAAAATGGTAAAAAAACAAAGAATAAAAATCACACTTTTTTCATCCCTGAAATTGATTGGTCTGCCTATGATATGAGAATTACCTACCGGTAAGTTTCCTTTCTCCAGTCTTGCCTTTTCTACTACATATGCATTGGACTGCCATTAGCATACCTCAAGATAAAACTTTTCTATGAAAATGTGGATATTCCACAGTACGCTGTTGAACTAGCAAATATTGAACAACTATTATTGTTGGAGATTTTCCATTAAAAGAAAAAGGTAACTAAGCAACCAAGCCTCCTCTAAATAAAGCAACATCTCAGCTAAATACATTACCAAAGCATCAAGCCAATACAGGCTAAATCTATATTAAATTTGAATATAAAAATAATCCACATAATTAAAATTCTTTGCCTTACAATATTTTCCTGAAAAGATGAACTAATGTAGTAAGGAAAACAATAACTGTAGAAAAAAAACACGGTGTGTGTGTGTGTGTAAGAAAACATATCTAACAATTTTGTGACCCTGACTCTTGGGGAGACGTTTATCTCTTTCAAGTACCAGTCCTCTGAATTGCATGATTAATGTTGTGAAACACATGTAGAGGTAGAAGATATTTATAGTTTGTAGTTACAATCCATATTCACCATACGCTAAATAAATAAATAAATAAATAAATAACTATCCATACTGGCTGGGGAGTAAATCCACCAAATTTAATATGAGCCATTTTAAAACAGAGAAACTGAGTTGTATTTTTAATTCAAAGAAAACTGTCATACTCAAGGCTTTAGAAAAGTGCTAGATATATATCTATATCAGTTTCATATGCTTCACAACATAAGGATCTATATCAGTTTCATATGCTTCACAACATAAGGACTAACATCTCTCTCCTAATCTGTCTTTAAGGATTTTCATAGAAATAACTGAATGAATCTTATGTTAACAGTTTTCTGCACAAGAATTGCTTTTTAAAAATTGTGATTTTTTTTCAAATACAAATATCATGAAGCCAAATGAAAGAAAGCAATAGAGTTACACAACATATAAAGAGATTCCATGGGTACCATAGTTTTTCTCCTTAAGTCTCCAATTCAGGGGTATTACTTGTCCATGCGGAGTGAAGGAGAAAAGACAACATGAATTTGCAAAGTGGCAGCCCTGAGTTATCCAAACAACAGAGTCAAAGTTTAGAACGAGTTGTTAAAAAAGAGAAAAAAACATCCTGGAAGAAGAAAGACGGGGCAAACTTCCACGTTGTCGGTTCAACTTGTGAGATAGAATCAGTCAGAGACAGGGAGATAAAAGATACCCTTGGAAGGGAAGCTTTTATTAGCTTCCATTTAAAAAAAAAAATACAAGGGATTTTGTTTTCATTTTGAGCATATCTTCCTATTTTTCTGACTCCCTCTAGCTAGCACCTAGGAACTTTACATGCCAGAGTCTGAGACACTCCAGATGCCCGTGCTTTGGGCTGTCTACTAACAACTTACTTCTAGTTTAATGAAAAGAGAGACTAGGGGTGACATGAGAGCAGTGTTCCAATACAGAGAAGATGGGGGAGGTCAACCTATTCTCCAAAACACCTGAAGGCAAGACAAGAAACCATAGATGGAAACTAATCAAGGAGAGAAGCAACCTAGAACTAAGGAGAAATTTCCTGACAGAGAGAACAATCAATCAATCAATCAATCAATCAATCAATCAATGAAACAGCTTGCCTTCAGAAGTTTTGAGTGCTCCAACACGTTTTAAGAGATTGGACAACCATTTGTCTGAAATGGTATAAGGTCTCCTGCTTGAGGGGTGTGCGTGTTAGATTAGAGCACTGCCAAGGTCCGTTCCAATTCCATTATTCTGTTATACTTGTCACAGCATGGGCTTTTTAGAAAGCTTCATCTGAATAACTCATAACTGGTTAACTCCCCAGGCCATTATGATTTGCCAGTGAATTGGGACACTTGGAGAGGGAATACCTGACATGCTCGACTGTGTTTCTCTGATATTCCATCTGTCTTTTCTAGGCATTGCTACTGACATCTCTGTCTTTTAGTTTTTAAACTATTTTTCTCCTTTTTCTCCTCCTTTAACTACCATCACTCCATAATTTTCCACTGAACCCTTTTGAAAGAATATTTTAAAGCTTATTTTGAAAAAAAATAATGGATGTTCCCTAAGGAAAAATGGGGAAGAAGGGGTATCTAGATGCATTAGTTGCCATTCACCCTTCCTTTCCTGAGTGCCAAGAAAACTATAAGTCTTTATTCATGAAACTGCAAGGAACTTAGTTTGATGTGAAAAATTCCCCTTTTTCAGTAAGGTCCATTTTACCAAGAGATGAATGTAATTTGATACAACCTTTGATGACCCAGAAATGTTAATGTGCTGGTAGTATTATATCATTAGTGAAATATGTCACTGTCATTTTTAAATATCTGAGATTTAATTAAAATTTTCTCAAGCACTGATCCAGACATCACTGATTAGGAAACCCATGAAGGAAGTACCTTTAAAAAGTGTTGAAGCCAACAAGCCTGGGGAATACGTCTCAGCTCTTTAATTTATATTTTTAATAACCAGAAACCAATCGTCAAAATCCTTTATATATTCAAAAGTTCGGAAGATTTAGTGTGCAAGTATAGGCTGAGTAGATATTAAGAGGAAATTGTGATGAAATGTTGTCCTGATTCCTAGAAGGGAAGGAAGGCATTCCCTCTCTCCTGGGAACCCAGAAAACATTCCATCACAGAAATAGACAATTCAACAGTGAGTAATTATGAAATGTGTCACTTCCTGGTTGTAGAGACTCTGAGTACTTTGTTATAAGAAACTATGTCAAGCAAAAACAGTGCACTTCTATATCACCAGCAGGAATTTAATATTTACACCACATTTATGTGCTAGCTATTGGATGATCATATAGGTAGAGGTAGAAGGTCAGTACTTCATTTCAGTTAAACATTCTGCTCAGTTGGCAACTTGACAAATCCAAGTATAATCACAAAATTTCAGACTTTCAGATCAGAGATTGAAGCTGACTGCTTACAAAAAAAAATAATTCAAAAAATTCTAATCGGGAATGATTAGGTGATATGTCCACATCAGTGATCAGCTTTAGAATAATCCAAGGTTCATGAATGAGGATACATACTATTTTCCTAAAGAGGCCAGCAACTACTGCAGATCCAATATTAGATCACCTTTAACTCATATTTGAAACTGGAATAATTGTTTGCCCCCACAGAGCCCAAATTTTCAGAAAATATTTTAAACTGACACTAGTTCTTAACTATACTCAATAAAAAAATTGGGTTTCCTATTAGTGTTGCAATCTTTGGACTGTCTTATAAGGAAAAGGATTGGTACCTCTATGCCTACCATGCAAATTCTATTTTTACTTCTATTCTACCACTACATTACGCTATCCACTAAAATATAGTGCCTATTCTATTATACATGGCACAATCTAAAAATGTTACCGTTGATGTATAATTGTTTTTTTTCTGATGATGCTTGAATAAGTTTTGAAAGAAATTCATAGTTCCTACTTTAAATCTAACTTTGCTGCTGAATTCTTGTTTTTATTTGCTGTATAATTAAAACACAGTCATTACCTTACTATATCATTAAACCTAGACCATATATCTGCTCCAGAACAAACGAAGCAACTTTTGCAAACACCTATTAAACAAATAATTATTAAAAGAAAAGAAACTGGTGTATTTTCTAAATCTATACGAAGTACTGTTGTCAAGTTCAGAACCCAACTGATTCAAAATTCTTCAAGGTTATTCCTTGTGCAGCCAAAGAAATAAACATGGAGCACATTTCATTATTTCAGCTGAATACCCAGTTTCAAACAGCCAAGCTACAAAGCTGATAGACAAGCAGAACAAGTTTGACTCTAATTAAATGGCACTGGCTAGCGTTTTTTTAATTCAAGTCAAGATTCTGGTTTTCAAAGCAAAATATGACTTTGAGATCTAATTGTCTTAAAAACAGACTGCTTTCAAATGTTCTTCTCTGCATCTCCAGTTACTAACTAAGATACTATTTTACTCCCCCTAACCAGATGACACTAGATGTGCAGTGAAGGCTGTTACAAACCAAATTACAGCCGAAACGACAAGTGCTGAGTTGGGGATGGTTAGTTCTTCCTTTCTACAAAGGTTTCCACTCTACTCGTACAACTGCATATTTATAGCATACTAGGATTCAATTCCTGGGCATTCAAAGAACACTCTCTCTCTCTCTCTCTCTCTCTCTCTCTCTCTCTCTCTCTCTCTCTCTCTCTCTCTGTGTGTGTGTGTGTGTGTGTGTGTGTGTGTGTGTGTGTTTGTGTGTGTGTGTCCATTCTCTTCTTCCAGAATATATTTTTTTTAAATTCAACCTCCCATTCTGGCCTTGATATTTCCTGATATTTCTAAATCCTGCTTAGCTTTTCAATCTCAGCTAAATCAGATAGGTGTTTCCACATGCTGGATTACAATTATGTTAAAAGCAGTTTTGATTGTCTTACCCTAGGATACATCTGTAATTCTTGTCCTATTTGCAATTGAAAAAAAGGGAGGTAGCCTGGGATTTGAGGACACAGACAAATTAAGTCATCAGCCTTTGAGTTTGCCATGTATATCATACAGTCTTTTTGATGGCTGTTCATGACCAGTTGGAATGACCAACTAATTAATAGTGGTTTCACAGTCAATAGTTATTGTATTACAAAGTATTCATTTTGTTCACTACTTCAGATCTTTTTCAAGTAAGGAAGAGGCTAGCTTTTAAAATAAATGATATAGAATAAATTAATTTCTATTAGATGCCTGAACATTTTTTTAAATGGAAATTGATTGATTAGTTCAAGCTAATAAATGAAATTAGCTAAAACTCCTCCTAGACTGCATTTCAAAAACTGCCACTGTTGGGTTACAATGTCACAGTGACAGCCCAAACTGCAAATGGCTCGAATTTACTATACACGATAGAGAAAATGCTGTGGCTCAGTGGCTAAGACGCTGAGCTTGTCGATCAGAAAGGTCGGCAGTTCAGTGGTTCGAATCCCGAGTGCTGCA
>JANHFR010005162.1:34677-44695 GCA_032468015.1 Mimophis mahfalensis | reverse complement strand
AGTTTTCAGCCAATATTTAATCTAATTTTAATTCTTTTTAACTTTTGTAATTGTTGTTTTTAAATGGCTGTAAACTGTCCTGAGTCCGCAAGGAGAAGGGCGGTATAGAAATTAAATAAATAATAATAATAATCGCATTCAGCTGGATTGTGTAATTTAGACATGGGCTACCTGCAATTTGAAGGTTAGCAACTTCTGATTTGAGCATCATGCAGCCAAGATCTTGATAGGTAAGAAATGGATGAGATTACTTGAATGTTCTGCTTCTTTTCTTAGAGATTGCTCATGGGCAATGCCAGTAAATTGCTACCTCCCATGTCCCAGACTAGTAAAGTTTTAAGAAGTATGGACTTTGAAACTGATGTACACCAGAGCAGAAGGGTCACTGTTCCTTCAGTCTGGATGCTGGTACAGCTAAAGTGGCTCCTATTGCTGATGGCCTGTAGGTTTTGGTGGGCAGTTGTAATGTATGGGAAACAGACAGACAGTGTCTGCTACCATTTTCACACTCTTTTGCCTTTGTCTTCAAACAGCTAAGTATATAGGTTGCTAACATTTGACCCAAATATATTTAAGGGCATTAAAGCAACCTGCAGCTCAACAACCTATGTTCTGAGCAGATAAGAGATGGATAAGTGGGTATGGACTCATTAGATTAGGGTTACAGCTCACAGGAAAAATCATACCATTGGTAGTTTCAATTTCAATTGTTTTCCTAATCATTCCCAACCTGAGCTTCAATCTGCCTGTCATACTTTTATTAGAAGTAAATCCTAATGAACTCAAGGCAACTAATTTCCAAGAAAAAACAAACATAGGATCTGAAGTATTTGGAACTTTGCAACACTGGCCATCAAAGATTATTTTGAACTTTTTATTCATGTTGGATCACTTTCTCCTAGATTTCATTTGATATATTTATTAAACTGAATAAAATACAGAGGGCTCCTTTACTTTCAAGATGTGCAAATTCCCAGAACAGTTGTTGAGGGGTTTATGTGTTCCTGGCAGGATTTAAGAAATCCTGAGTAAACCAGAATACAAGCAAAGATTTTCCTTAGAAAATCAAAGCTGCATATCTGGAATCACAGCCTTTCTTCTGATACTTTAAGTCTACAGAATTGTCTGTAGATAATTCACCAAACAAGACAATAGTTTAAGTTACTAGAAATGGAATGTTTGCCTAACTGTGGTTGTGCTGCTGTTTTAATAATAATGAGAGCAAATGTGGAATTTATGTTTCAAAGATCATAGTGAAGGGGAACATAGTTACAAGGTATTATATGAGAATATATTGCCGTAAAGAAACCAAAAGAGTTAGATTAACCAAAGGGCTAAATATCTATTAATTCTTTATCAGAACTTTTCTTGTTTCTAAATTAGTTTCCCCAAATTAGACACTGTGTGTGTGTGTGTGTGTGTGTGTGTGTGTGTGTGTGTTGCTTTATGTTCAGCTACTCTGAAACTGGATCTATTCTACATTACATTACATTCTTGGCAGCTCTAAGTTTTGTTCAGGTCTGTAACTTCTTAGAACTGACTGAAATATGAATGCTTTGGAGGTTTAGCTTATTGATAGAACAGCTTCTAATACAAATTATAGCAGAAACATTATCTTACTCCCTTGAGAGAGTTAAATATCAATAGATTGTATTAAGAATTTAAACTGAATGACCAAGATTAAGTTACCCAATGTAGCATATTATATGGAACCCATATTGTCTAAAATCAAAACAACCGAACGTGGAAGGCACAGCAGACGCAATACTGGGCTTCTTAATTTCTGCTTCTCTGTCCTTTCATTGCAAACAACTAGCGGGAGGGGGAGCCTATGTGAAGTTACACATATGGGATAGGTAATTCTGAGAGTTGCAATTCTAAAACCTCACCAAACTGGGAATCGGGAAAGGCTGAGTTAAAATATCCATAAGAGCAATCTCAAGGGCAAAATGTGATAGACATCTCATTTAGGTAGGTCAAGTGATTTGGGAGTTTTCTGGGGGTTTTTTTTAAACAGGCTATTTTTTTCTTTTCTTTTTTAAATTGAGCACTTTACCTACGAATGGAATATCAGACCCTGGTTGGAATTCTCTGGGAGGCCAATCTCTCCCTTGGGTTTCCTTCAAATTAAAATATTCATAAATTACCACTCCCCTTATCCACTTCTCAGTATAGTAGGGTATACTTGTTCTCACGCTCTGCACTAATACTAATCTTAGATATGCAACTTCAATACCTCTGCTCTTCTTTCAGAAGTTTTTTTTAAATCTTTCTATTGGACTTGATCAAATACAAGATACCTTTAAATAGTGAGTTGTCCTTCTTTAACGACCTTTAGAGGACTGCCCCCTGTGAAGTAAAATGTTTGGCTACCAATTGCATTATATATAAAGAGTTGCATCCATTAGTATCTTAAATCCTTCTGCCAGAGAAAACTAGTTCTATTTTCAAGTTGAAAAAATATTGGTGGTTAAGAAAACCTATTATATGCAATGAGTTTATTCTTGCCTCTCCCTTGCCCCATCAAAAAAAGATACTCAAAAAAAAAAAGACATAAACCAGAGACAGAGACAGTGCTAACTTCTGGAATGATTCCCTTACAATCATAACACCTTGCTTTCCACATTGTCTTATAAAAGATTTATCTCTTAAATAATCAGAAAAGTATTCAAACAGGGGCCATAATATTATGTGGAATTTTTTCTATCAAACTTTATTATCCAAGCCATTTTGAAGTCAAGACAACTTTAATTACACATAATCAATTTAGTGCACAGATGTTTTAGACCCAAACTTCATGGCTGAGGAGGATTTGAACTTGGGGGTTTCTGCATGCTGATTCTGCAGTCCACATTTCTTATTACTGTGCAGCTTTGGTTACAGGCCAATCAATTATCTTGCCACATTTTCCCTGTGATTCTGCTTCTTATTTGGCAAGAGGATAACCAAAAATTCCAGTACAGAAGCATTGATGTAAAAGGGAATTTAAAGGAGTCTTGTCTGCATTAAATCATCCCCAGCAGATGCCAAAATAGATACAAAATATTTTACTAATGGTACATCTCCAATAATTGCAAAAATAAATAAATAAATAAATAAATAAATAAATAAATAAATAAATAATGGAATAAAAATGTTTTCAAGCATTTTCAATGGCAAACTTCAGTGCCATTATTCAAAATAAATACTTTATCGTATATAGTGGTCAAATATAAAATCTTAAAAGGACTGAAAAAACATACAAGCATTTATTCAAAACACTGTTAAAACGAAGTTTGAATTGAAACCTTTGTTTTTTTCTATTAGCAATTGATTCAGAGCAAATAAATAAAAATATAATAATTTATTAAGAAACCTTAGGATCACTATTGGAAAAGTTTTTACTGACTTTTCTATCCTCTTTATTTCTGATTTCATTTTTATTTTTCCTTTATGTAACGATCTGCACCTACCTTTGAAATAGTGGCAAACAGTGGTAACTATTATTGCTTTTTCAGTTTTATAAACTTTTAATTATTTAAGATGGCATAATTAACTTATTTCTATACATTTAATAATTTTAAATTTTATGATTAAAATGTTTTAGTTTATCTTAGTCCATGGAATATATGTATACTGTACTTTTGTTGTACTACCACTGATTATTCTTTTTTTTTTTAATTCAATAAAGAATGTATACATTCATTCATATAGCTATATATAATTTTGCATTTTGAAATGCAAGTTAGTGTCTTTTTTTTTTTTTTTAGCAATACCCATTCTACAATTTTCTGATGATGGAAATCCCTGTTACTCCAAAGATACTCCCAGGTCTCCTCTATAATTTCAGTAGGTGGCAGCACCTGGCTAGGCTCAAAAGCTAAGCTGGGTTTGACCTGGTCAGTACTTCAGTCAAATGTCCATGAATCAGCCTGAAGATTTTTCTTATTCCATTTTTTTTTTTGCTTCACCTTAGAATTCTATATGCCTTGATTTGTTCTCGCAATCTTTTTTACTTCACCATACTATATTAGTTCATAAACAAATTAAACTTATCA
The DNA here is from genome assembly GCA_032468015.1 of Mimophis mahfalensis. Lineage (NCBI taxonomy): Eukaryota > Metazoa > Chordata > Lepidosauria > Squamata > Mimophis > Mimophis mahfalensis. The sequence goes on along the minus strand of JANHFR010005162.1, from coordinate 40,658 downwards.
AAAACTTCAAACTATCACCAAGTGTATCTAAACTAGGGTAATCCTCTGAACTGGAAATTTGCTATTATTATTGCAATTAAGAAGGAGCCCATGTCAATAGATCAGTATTGCATTACTTTTGTGTATTGACTTTGAGGTGCCTTGAAAATTCTAAAATGTAAACATTCAAATCCAAATCTAGATACAAAATTTAGTTATATACCTCTGCATTCTTCCCCTCAGCTACTTTGCATTTCCAATTAGTCTAACCATAAATGTCTTGGATGCTCTATTTCTCAACTTCCCTTTTCCCCTTCCATAATTCTCATTACAGCATCTAACTACCAGTCCCTACATAGACTAATCTCTCCTATTCTCTTCTCTTCTTAAATGGCCTTTTCCCATTCCATCTCTATTTCTGTCATTTCTCATCCTATATCTATTTTCCACTGAGTTCAGTGGCAACTGCACACATTTTAGCTTTCACTCTTCAGTCTAGTTATAACAGCCTGACAAAAAGACATGTATGATACAATTCTTTAAAAAAAAAAAAGAGGAGCAAAAGCAAAGTAATGTTCTCCAATGCCAACTGCAGAGCCTCTCCTAACACTTAAGTGAATAATCAATTGAACTACAATCAACATATCCCAGCCAATGTTACAAACCCCTTGTAATGAATGATAAAAACTGACTGAGAAACTGTTTGGATTATTAAGCTTTCAGTATTACATCTACTATGATGATATTATTCTCTAGGATAAAAATAATAGTTTACTATATTACAAATTACTATAACTTATTTCCAAATAATGTATTTTACCTTTCAGCACAGAGACATTCTTATTTGATTGTTCATACAGTACAAATCTTATTTTCAGATCATTTTCCCCAAGCATTCTGGGGGAAAATTTATTTCATACATCATATGAACAGGAATTCACAAGTACTACTTTAAGTGCAATATTTAAATAAAGAGGGCAATTTAAAATTAAATATATTCTGTACTTAGGAAGTTTATTAATGAACCTACAAAAAGGAACTAAGACCACCCTTGAGTCACAAAGATCTTAGGAGGAAAAAAAGGAAGGAGAATTGATGCTACCATAATGCCAAAATAAACTGGTTGGAGTAACTAATGTGTATAGGGAGGTTTGAGAAGTCCTAGGATGTTACAAGATCTACAGAGTTTTTTATCTGACCTTTGCAGGTTCCATAATTGCTGTAACCTTACCAGAGGATGGTTAAAGAGAAAAATCAAATCATTTGGGAAACGGGAGGGTGATACATAGATTTAACAGCGCAGTACAATGATTTACTACTATGTTAAATGCGTTCTACCCTCAGCTAATTTCCCAGCTATAGAGTATATTTCATCTGATTGCACATGTTAAATTGCAATCATTCAGTTTAAGTACTCTTGTTCCTGGGGTTATATTAGAGCAGACTGCTACATATGCCACCTTGAGCTGAGAAATGACAACATATAGATGCAATATTTTTATAATGTATAAAAATACTTGGGTACTTAAAGATCTTAGTAATCATTGCAGTTGAAAAAGCTTCAAGCTTCTAAATTCGTTTTTTAAAAATATATTTCATCTCATTTTAGTAATGCTTAGTCTTTAGCAGACAGGAAGAATATACTGTTTGCCAAATCTTTTACTTCCCTTTACTAATTCTATATAACTATTATAAACATCCATTTAAATGTGCTAGCACTTGTGATCCTTCCTCCGAAGACAAACATATCAATTATAAAACCTTACATGTGAAAGAAGAATCCAGAATATATCATTAACAAAACACATTGCTCTATTCCCATTATTACTATGGTATGTATTAAGCCAGTGGTTCTCAACCTTCCTAATGCCGTGACCCTTTAATACAGTTCCTCATGTTGTGGTGACCCCCAACCATAAAATTATTTTCACATACACCTGTATTTGTATTGAAATGTGTGTTTTCCAATGGTCTTAGGCAACCCCTGTGAAAGGGTCATTCAACCCCCAAAAGGGTCCTGACCCACAGGTTGAGAACCACTGTATTAAGCTAAGCAGATATACCTCTAAATATTTTGCAACATTTATTTTCAATAAAAAAGTTATCCATAAATGCTATTTAGCATGTGACACTGCAAACCTTTTAAAGCTTGAAAATATAATCACTTCATCAAAATAACTGCAATATCTGCTGAGATGCAAAACATCCTGTCTAACTTTTCTGAGTAGATACCTTTTAATTAAACGTAATAGCCAATTCACCATGTCCTATTTATAAAAACTGCCCCAAACATGTCAGAACAGCAGCCTATATGATATGCTCTGGGACTTGCTTTGGCAGCTACTGCTGTAGTTTCTTCATTACTGAAGCATTGTAATTATTTCCTTTCATCTGCCAGGCTTTTTTTAAAAAGACAAACAGAAAAAGTCTACTTTTAGACCATGTCCAGACACGTAAATGATTCCTCTTTACCTACAGCTAAACTATTCTGCTTCAAACTTTTCAACATTTTTTTATCTCCTCCAACCTACGATATCGACCCAAGTAGCCCCCCCCCCCCAAATATCATATTAACTGGTGTTGGCAGCTGAAATAGATGAACAGCCTCAATCCACCGAATTATTAGATGCCAACCTAGGAAAAAGATATCTTGGCAATTGTTCTGTCCCACTGCCCTTCAATGTGATTTCAAATGGTAATTGACACGCCCAGTAATTTAGCTGTACCAGACAGTTCTCTCTGGCCCATCATTAAGAAAACAGAGCTTCTCTATTGGTTAATCTGATAGGTATTACAAGAGGTGGGGGTACTTGCAACTTAGTATTAGCAAGAAGAGGTTCTAATGCTCTGTAAGCGCTCCACAAAAACACCACCAGATTAATTTTCTGACAACAGCGTTTATTTAAAAAAAAGCCATGAAACGTTCCTTAGCACAATGCAGATTTAATGTTTTCCCTCACTCCACTCTCTCTGAATCTCCCAGTTTCCCCAGCACATAGTTTCCAGAGCTCTGCTTCAAAACATGTAAAAGAATGCTACAGCACTAACCTGAATTACGTTAAAATAAAACTTAGCATAAATACATTTGAAAGGGAGGAGTTAAGCAAGCTGTCCCCTTGCTAAGGGGGGATAGGCCACACAGCAATCATTTTTGCCTTCAAAACCAATCTTCAAGTAGAGCATTGTGACTAGAATCTAACCTGATCCTACGTAATGCATGTACTGTAGTACAGACAGTGCTCCCACACATTCTCTGCAGTAGTCAGGCAGAGATGCTGGCTGCTAGATAGATGGTCCAGTGACCTTTGAAAGCTTGGACAAGAGGAACCGATCTATTGCAGCTGGCTTTCAAGGCATTCCTCACATTCCTGCCCTATCTGAAAGCTCCAGGAACAAACAAGAGTCTCCCCCTCCCCAACCAATAAAACTCACAGGCACACACCTGCCTCTTAAACTGTCCAGAGCCCACCACCAGCTTCCATTCACACACACACAGCTGTGTTATACTCCTCAAATACGTAGCCAGAGCTAGGTTACTTGCTCTTTTTGTCTTCTCCTTACAGGGCAACTGCAGAGGGGCAGTAGTTGAAGTCTACTGAGAGAAGACATGCTAAAAGCTCTCGATGGATTTGCTCCCCCAACTAGGTTGCAAGTATCACTAACAAGCATATGAGAGAAAATACAAGACTGGGCAAGGTTGAGTGCGGAGAGGCTCAGCAGGTTAAGAGAGAAGGAATCAGAGGGCCCCCCCAAAAAGGGGGGGGGGGCTCGCTAAAAGGGAATCAAGAGGACTGGAATAAGCGCCTTTAAGAAAGAAAAAGACTAAAGAAGCAGAAAATTTCTACAGTGGCAACCTGGGAGAAGACAGAGGAAGGAGCAGAGCTTTTAAAAGCATTTAAGAGACATGCAAAATAGCCAGGGAAAAACTGAAAGGGTTTTTATGTAGTAACATGGGAGGTTTAAGAAATGAAAAAAACTAGAGAGCCAACTAACAAAATGCAACATTTGTAAGATAATGAGTGACCATTTTCACAGAAATCATAAACTATTCATTTTAATTCAAGGACAAAGCTAAAAAGGGGAGCAATGCATTTAAGATACTGTTCACTGGGTGAATGACATTAGGTAAGCCTCGCTGAAAGAGAAGGGACAGGAAGAGATAAATAATACTATATAAAAATGCAGAGTTTTTAAGGAGGCAGCTTTGGATAATTCTGAGGAACAGCATTTAAGTGTACAGGTAGAAAATGCTAAGTAAAAGCTAGGAGAATGGTACAGTAGTTTATTTAATACAGGCATCCAAATATGCAAGGGCAAAGGAGACAAGGAATAAAGAGTGGGAAATCCGCAATAAAGGAAGTTATACATTTTAAAAAGGGGGTGAATATTTAGGTGGAGCCCCCTTACAGAAATAGGGAGAAGACAGAAGAAAGACAAATATTTAGAGTGTAAAGCAGATTTATCATTTTAACACAGAAGGAAAAAGATACCTAGAGGATGCACTACTGTATGAAGCAGGAATAAAAAAAAAGTGTGTGTGTATGTGGGGAAACCAAAACTAAAACGGCAACCGCGAGAGGGACTGAAACAGATAAGGAAGGCGCAGGCGAGCAATGGAAGGTAGTGACTAAAGAAAAAGGAAGAAAAAAAAAAGAAATAATGTGCTTCATTAGAGGAGGCACGATTATTGGGAGTTAGACAAGTTTCTTTAAAAAGTGGGGGGCGACAGAGACCCGAGAAAGGCAGAGCTAGAAGGGAAGGAAAAGTTAGCAGGAGGCGAGAGGAGGGAGCTGCTAATCCATCCAAGCAGGAGGAAGTGGAGGGGCAGGTAAAAGCAAGGAAAAGAGCGGCGGGGACCGGACGGAGGGAGGCAGGATCAAAAAAGACTCCCACCTCCTCAGCGGGTTCTCCGGGAGGCCGTTCCCTCCGAGCCCCCCGTTGCTCTTCGCCCACCGCAGCCTCTCTCCGGTGCAGAGCTATCGGCTCTTTCTCCCCGCTCGGGGAAAGAAAGAGAAAGAGAAGCCGGGAAGGGTCACTCACCGCCTGGACTGAGCAGGAGCCCCTCCCCTGCCGGCGCTGGGTCTTCGTGGGCGCGGAGGGGCCGCGGCCGCCCCGCCGGGAAGGGCCCTACCCCGGGGTATCCATGGTAGGCAGACTAACGTGCCACAGCCGAGCAGCACAAATTCTTCCTCCTCCTCCTCCTCCCTCGCAGGCTCTCCTCCCGCTTCTTCCCGCCCCTCGCACCCTCCTCCTCCCCCCCTCCCCGCGCTTCCCCTCGTCAGACGTCAACAAGGCGCCCTGCCCTATGCCTCGCTCAGATTGGCGGAGCGGGCCGCAGCTCGGATCTCCATTGGGCGCGGCCTCCTGTTAAACTGGCCAATGGCTGCCGCGCCTGCGGTTGCTTAGGTTACCGATGCTGCGAAGAGACCGGCCGAGGGGTAAGTGAGCTGCAGTTCCTTCAGGCGAGGCGAGGCGTGGCGTGGCGGGGTATTTGTGTCTTTTCTTGAGGCGGGGGCGGGGGGGGTTGGTGTGTGTTTTGTTGTGTATGCGAGGGACACCGGGAAGGATGAATGTGTGGATGGAGATGGAATGGGAAGTACAGGCAAAATGGCTATATGGCATAGGAAGGCGAATCAAACTTGATTTTAGCACATCTGTGCCCAAAGTAAACCCCCACTGGTTTTAGTGAGATTTTCTCTTTAGCAAATAACGCCAGTGGAATTGCAGTGTTTTCTTTTTCTTTTTAGTTCTCTTGTTTGCTCATGCATGTATCATTCTAACTTCCAGAATTTTTTTTTTTTTTGAAGCCTAAGTTACATTCCTTCCTAATTGTTATGGGGGGGGAAGGAGGGGGGAACGAAGATGGCTTTATCATAGGACACTAAACTTAGTTTTCAGCAGGGGTGGGTTTCTACCAGTTCGCATCTATTCGCTAGAACTGGTTGTTAACTTTCTAAGCAGTTCGGAGAACCGGTTGTTAGAAGAAATCTCCTTTTGTTTTT
>JANHFR010005162.1:19856-34577 GCA_032468015.1 Mimophis mahfalensis | reverse complement strand
CATTCTTGGCAGTAGCCTAGACTTGCTGTCTCCAGTCACATGACCACCTAGCCATGCCTGCCCGCTAAGCCATGCCCGCTAAGCCACACCCACAGAACCAGTTGTTAAAAAATTTGAAACCCACCCCTGGTTTTCAGGGATTCTCTTAATTGCTAAAAATTTGTGCTGCTTACCACAACGTCATCATTCTTTGTTGGCAATATCTTAGTAAAACAGTTTTGCCATCTTACAGTTGAACCTTTTAATATATATTGAAATTAGTTTAATTATTGTTGCTGGGGATTTAATAGATGTTATTTTGAATACATATATTGCAGGGTAAATGTATACGGATACAATAAATCATTCATTTTTACTTTCTTTAATTTCTGGATACTGACTCTTAAAAAACATATTTCTGAGACATTCTGTTGCATATGAATCAACTCTCAAGTGGAGATTTTGAGCATACTGAATCTTCTAGTTCTAACTATACTGCAATTATTGTTGAAAGCTAATTATTAAGTGGGCACCTGTATGTAACAGTTATACTGTATGTGTGAACGATAATTGCATATGTAGATATTAACAGGTCATCTAAGATGTTGGAACAGTATCTATTTCATAGGGTGCTTGCTAATAAGAGATCTTCACTTATAAGAATATTAGTACATGTGATAGGACAATTCATGATTAAACCACCACTCCTTCTACTCCTTAATGTTCCTGATATATTTTTTTTTAAATCCCATTTATATGCTGCCCTTCTCCAGAGACTCAGGGTGGCTTACAATTTTTAGAAGCACAAATCAATGTGCTTAGCAATAGCTTTCATTCTTTGTATATGCCTGCTTATTATTAGCGGCATTTTTACAAGGTCAGCTTATTGCCCCAACAATCTGGGTCCTCAATTTACCTACCTCGGAAGGATGGAAGGCGGAGTCAATCTTGAGCCTGGTGAGATTTGAACATGCCTTAATTGCAGGCTAGCTGACTGCTAGGCTAAGTCCTTACAGCCTGCTCCACCAAGGTCTCTTAATTATAATTATGAAATAATTATGAAGCAAGATTTTAACTGTTTCTGAATATGTGGAGTTGCAGCTGTTTTACATACATTATAATTATATCCATTCTGAAATCAATAAACTTTCACAATTTTTTTAAAAAAACAACACAGGGGATACTTGTGTAAAAATGAGTAAGAATGAGGAAACACTGTGTTTATAGCAAAAAATTGACTTGGCATTTCTACCCTTCCCTTGCACATAGTAATTATTTATTTTTCTTATATACCACTGCAATATGATGGTTTTTGTCAGCTCCCATGCAGTAAAAATGTAAAAACATCCATAGTGTGATCAAAAGATAACATAATAAAATAAAATAAAATAAAATCAATGTGTGAAAACAAAAGTAAGGAAATAAAATGTGGCATGGTCTTAAATGAAAATACAAAATGCCCTTTTCTAATAAATCTATTTTTGAATTCTTCCTGAAGATCAACAAGAAGGATGCTGACCTGACCTCCATTGGGAATCATCAGTGTTGCCACAGAAAAGTAAAATCCTCTAACTTTAGCCCTTCTCACCTTTCAGAAGTGTGAGATCAGAAGTGGGTCAGTTTGATTCTAGCTACAATAGGCAGTCCTGCAGGTACCCAGTGCCAAGCTATAAAAACCTCTATAAATCAATGCAAGCACCTTAAATTGTACCTAGAAACTAATTGGCAAACAATGCAGAGCCTGCAGAATCAATATTATATATTTCCAGCTATGGGAGCCAGTGAGTATACAGGCTGCTGCATTCTGGAAAAGTTGCATTTAGTGAGTATTAAATGCAAGTAATAAGAGCCTCGGTGGTTCATGGAGCTAATGCCTCCTAAAGTACTACCAGCTGCTTGCAATTAGTGCAGGTTCGAGTCCACCAGGCTCAAGGTTGACTCAGCCTTCCATCCTTCCAAGGTAGGTAAAATGAGGACCCAGATCGTTGGGGGCAATAAGCTGACTTTGTAAAATGCCACAGGGGGTGGGGGGGTGAGAGCCCTAATGAGCAGGCATATGCATGGAATGAGAGCTGTTGCTGAGCACATTGTAAGCCGCCCTGAGTCTTCAGAGAAGGGCGGGATATAAATGGAATTTTTTTTTTTAAAGTAAGGGGCTACTTGAGGACCAGCCAGAGGCTTCAGCTGGTGCAGAATGCAGCCACACGGGTTGTGATGGGAGCGTCCTGATACTCCCATGTTACACCCCTCCTGCATGAGCTGCATTGGTTGCCAGTTGCCCACCAGGTGAGATTCAAGGTGCTGGTATTTACCTATAAAGCCCTACATGGCTTAGGCCCGGGGTACTTGGGAGAGCATCTGCAGCCAGCTTCATCTTCCCATCGCCCAGTGCGTTCCCATAGGGAGGGGCTCCTCAGGGTGCCGTCAGCCAGACAGTGTCGGCTGGCGACCCTCAGGGGGAGGGCCTTCTCTGTGGGCATGCCTGCCCTTTGGAATTAACTCCCCCTGGAACTTTGGTTGGCTCCTGACCTCTGGTCCTTCCGCCACGGCCTGAAAACATGGCTTTTCCAACTAGCCGACCTGGACTGAGGTGGGGTAGGGTTTTATGGGTTGTTTGTTCAATTATTTTTGGGAGATGTATTTAATTCGTTTTTAACTTTTGTATTTTATGTTTTTAGTGTTGTAAGCTGCCCTGAGTCCTTTGGGAGAGAGGGCAGCATAGAAATCCCAATAATAAATAAATTAATAAATAAATAAACAAACAAATAAATACTCAGAAATATACCATAGACTAGGACTCTGCAAAGCAGCCATGAAGACCTTGGAAAAGATATTCAAGTGCCCTGATTTGATTATACCTACAAAACTGTTTGAGTAATAGTGATACTCTATGGCAGTGAAAGTTGGAGTTTAAAGAAGAAAGGAAGAGTGTTGATACCTTTGAACCGTGGTATTGGAGAAGATTCGAGAATATCATGGACAATCAAGAAAACAAACAGAGGGATCATTGGACAAGTCAATCCAGACTTTTCTCTTGAGGCACAAATGAGCAGGCTCAAATCCTACTTTCAACACATTTTGCATAAATTCAGATCTCTGGAAAAAGATTCCAGTGGTAGAAAAGGTGGAGGGGAAGAGAAGAAAAGGATGCCCAAAAGCAAGGTGAATAGACTCAGTTACAGTGGTGATGTCTGCATGGCTGGGAGACTTGAAAGAACAGGTTAAGGATAAATTGTGGAGAAAATCTAGCTATGTGATCACGAGGAATCAAAACAACTTGAAGGCACACAATCTTTTTAAGGAGCAGCCCTATGTAATGTGTGTTGTAGTCCAGTGTAGTACTAATGAGGGCATGTTATTGGAGCCTAGTTCCTCCTATACTATGGTGTCATACAACATCAAAAGCCTTCTAGCCATGGTTTCTACCTCCTGTTCAGGTAGGAGTCATGAGTCCAGAAAAATCCCCAAATGCTCTTTTACCCATGTGGAGATGATGTTGGTGTTATCAGAAAAATCAAATGTACAAGCTACAATTCTGTCTAACCTGGGTTCCACTTCAATCTGTTTTTACCCATCCTGGCTCTTACAGCCTCCAGACACCAGGGCAGGATAGCCACAGCTTCTGCTCCACAACCTGCAGTGGTGGCATAAAGTTGGGTATCATCAGTGGTCTGTTAATATCACACTCCAAAATCTCTCCCAGCCATTTTTATTATAGGATTTTGTAAAATCCTATCTTTACTTAAAAAAAAAAAATAGGCGGTGAACATACCTAATACGGTACTTCTTCCTCTTCCTGTTTTCCTTACAACAGTTACCCTGTGAAATGAATGGAGCTGGAAGCAAGTGACTGGCCCAAAATCACCTAGCCAGCTTGACTAGAACTTAGTTTCCTGGTTTGTAGCCTAGTGCTCTAACCACTAAACCAAACTACCTCTCTGTTCTTTCTGTTCTGTTTTGTGTAGCTGCTAAAAAGCAAGGGAATGAGAGCCAAGCCCTGCAGCATCCCACATTGCAGAAGCCAGGAGTGAAACAGAAACAACCCATTGTGGAAGGGTCAAACTGCTGCAAAACAATGATTCCAATCCTCAGCCCCTCAACATGGTCCATTAAGATACCTTAATTCATGGTATTGAAAGCTGCTTAAAAGGTCTCATTTATGGACTGTCTTACAGATCCTAGGAAACAGGACTGTGGGGCACTCTAGGAATAGAGATGGTTGGTGCAGTGACAAAGAAGGCCCCACCTCGATTGCTCCCGCCCTAGTTTTTAGTCTGTACTTAATTTTTGAAATTTTTAATTGTTTTTATATTGATACTTTAATTGTATTGTAAATCACCCAGAATTGCTTTGGATAGTGAAATGGGTGGTATATAAATTTAATAAAGATTTCTGAGTCCAGGAGAAAAGGAAAATGTAAGAAAGAACTGCCATCATCCTTCTGTTAAGAATAAGTTAAGGTGAAGTATTCCTTTACAGGCTGTCAAGATTTTTTACATTGCCATAATAGAAATCAAGACCTTTGCAGAAGTCCAAGTGGTTCTTGTTTCTTGAGTTTGCCTGCCTTGAAGAGCTTAACAAACAGAAGCATGAAGGAAGCACTTTCCCCAACAATGTCCTGGCATCAATCATCCAAGTGAACCATTAATGCAGTCTCTGACCTGTATCTAGATATGAACCTTATTTGAGAAGGACACAAATCATGTGCTTATTCTAAGTGGATGTTGGTCTACACTTCTTTCTGAATAATCATACCTAAGTAAGGAAGTGTTCTGTCCCCTACTCCAACCACCAGAACCCAAACCCAAAAACCCAGCACAAAGCAGTAGATTCCAACTCACAGAAGCTCGCCCTTTAAGTGGCCGTTTGCAAACAAATGCCAGGCTATTTATCAAGCAGTCAAGAGCTGGCTTCTGAGAGATAAGAACCAGGGCAGACGGCCAGGAGCCTGACAGGGAAGTTCAAGCAGGCAAGAATCCAGATGCAGAGGGGAAGAGTAAAGGCCGGTTCGTTGATGAATAGAACATTGTCTGTTGCAAGGCTTCTGCTCTAGCCACACCCTTCTTATACCTTGCATGATGGTGCTGATAGTCCTTGACTTACAACCGCAACTGAGCCCAGAATTTATGTTGCTAAGAGAGAAATTTGTTAAGTGAGCTTTGCCCCATTTTACAACATTTCTTGCCACATTTGTTAAGTGAATTACTGCAGATGTTAAGTTAGTATGATTGCCCATTGACTTTGCTTGTCAGAAGGTCGCAAAGGCAATCACATGACCCCAGGATACTGCAACTGTCATAAATATAAGTCAGTTGCCAAGCATCCAAGTGTAAATCTTGTGACGGTGGGGATGCTGCAACAGTCATAAGTGTGAAAAATAGTCATGTCACTTTTTCAGTTCTGTTGTATCTTCAAATGGTCACTAAATGAACTGTTGTAAGTTGAGGACTACTTGAACAATCTCTAAGGACTGGGATTCAGTATATCTGGGATACTGAAGTTCTATCTTTTTTGCACTGTTTTGGAGTTTCCTGTATTCCTATTTACAAATATCTACAAATACAGGATTATTACTGCTGGGGTATGAGCCACATGTCTTCCTATTCCTTACATAATTGGTTTATAGGATAGTTCAGTAATTTTCCTACTATCGTTTAGTAAATCTTTCTGTAGGAAAGATTCCAGGCAGCAGTTTTGAAATGAAATAAAAGCTTGTGAAACTATTTCTCAAGTTTCAGAGGACAAGAGCAGACAAAACATAACAAAACATCCATTCTTGACTGTTTTAAGATTAGTTATCTCATGACCCTTCAGAATCAAAATGGAATGTTATGATTTAGGAAGTGAAGTTTCAAAGATTTCTTGCAGCACATACTTTCCTAGGAGTTTCTGAAATGTCATATTTTTAAAGTGAATAAGAAAAAACATATCTCACACAGATTTGGTTTGGAGTGTTTGAATTGGTTTTGTATTCTCAGAATGAGCGTAGCTTCATAAATGATTCAATTTTAAGTGCAGTCCTACTGTAGAGAATAGGTGATGATTGTATTAAATTTAAGGTTTCTGTTTATTTCATTCATGTAATTATGTATAGTAGGTTGGATTTTTATCATTCCTGTTTCAGTTGAGCTAATCACTCTTAAAATAAATTGGATTTCCTTGTATATAGTAATTTGGAGATTGATCTGAAGTATCAATTTGATAATGTTTTCCTCTCTCCTCTATCTTCATCCTCTATTTTGTTGGTTGACTATAATACATTTAGTGGTGCTACTAAGGCTATATCATAAACCTTGAGCTAAAGACCTTCAAGGCCTAATTAAAGCTTAAATGTATAACCATTATTGGATTGAATCCATTTTTTCTATAATACTTTATTGTGTTCATGCCCTAGGTTAGTGCTATAGCACACAAACAGAAGCTTGTTATATGATTAAAAACCTTTGAGTGGGATCAAAGTTAACTTGTGTAAAAAAAGTTCAGATAGTAGTGGAGAAAACACAGCTGACTCCTGAAAACCTGTGCTAGTGTGTTGGTCAGAACAACTGAGGCTGTTTAAAAGTTGGAAAATGCCAAAAATTCGTTCATTCATTCATTCATTCTATTTAGCTAGCTGGCTAGCTCGGGACAAGGTTGAAATACAAAATACACCCACACACCCCCCCAAAATAAATAAATCTAAAAGAAGACAAAAAAGGACAAAAAACACAAAGCAATCAAAACATTTTAAAAAGTACATAAAAACATCACATATACACATGTCTTCTCTAGTTGAATATTGATTAATATATTAAAATTAGGGATGGCTTAATGGATCAACTACAATGCAAACAAGCTATACTTTTCATTAATAAGTATATGCTTGTTTGCACTGTAGTTGATCCATTAAGCAATCCCTAATTTTAGGCATAGTGGTCACTCCAGCAGCTGATGTTATGGAGTAGTGGCAAGGTATTAAAAGACAGATGTGCACGGTATGTGTTCCAACTACCGCTCCTTAAGTAACTTGTTTCTTTCAATGGGTAGGATGATTTTCAGGGAAGCTGAAAAAGACCAACTATCAGGTGTTTTTGAATGTAGAATAAGAGGACACAATTTTGTTCTTTGCTTAAAGCATTAATTTAATTTACGGTATTAGTCCTCTGTAGGAATACCTATATGAACACAAAAGTTATATAGAAAAAAAGTAGAGATAAATTCTCAGTAAATGGACTCAAATGTTAATCCTTTTTCCAATTACTGAAAAGATGAACAGAAAGATGAGTTTTGAGTTGGATTACTATAATAAAATACTGCAGATGTTTAACTATTGTATTCGTTAGCCAAAAATACAGTATCTGGACCTTTGTTCTTTCTTGTTGTTTTCATTAAGTGTTCATTAATGGGTACTTTGTAATAGGCTTAAAGCTAAACCTTTGTGAAGGTTTAGGTTTAAAGTTTGTTAATGGCATAATTTCACTTTTTTTTTTTTTTTGCTTCTAGAAGAATGTCATCATGTTTATTATTTTATCTTAGCCTAAAATAACTTAGTATATGCCAAACGACAAAGTTATTTTTAAAACATATCTATATTGCCCTTTAGTAGAGCTTTGGTGTGCCGGAGAGATAAATATAATTTCATCAAGAATTTATTAGATATTTGGAAATAAAACTTGTATATGCTTAGTGCTGAAAAGTTACAGGAAAGTAAGTAGGTATACCATTCTGGGCAAGTAGGACACTGTCACTTAGTGGGGTATTTCTAGCTCCCTCTTTCTGTAATCAGAATAAGCAAGTTGCAGCAGTGAAAAGTCAGTCAACACATTTGTATGACACAGTATCAACCAACACAATTTAGCCATGAATGTGTCCAGTGATGCCTAAGTGTCATGGATACAAATCATCCACCCACAGTTTATTTTTAGTGGCTTTTTCATGAAATCTGGTGCAATGTCAACATCTTAGTAGAATACATTAGAAAGAGAGTTGGTGGTTTGCTTTATACAGCGTCAGTTTAATTTGAGGTTAGCCTTTTTCTTTAAAAATAAATGAGGACATTGTGAGATCAGATTGCTAACCCTCTAAAATATGCTTTGGCCATATCCCAAACATTTTGTAGGGATATTTCTCCATTATTATTCTTTTTAAGGAAGAATTCCATTTCCTTTTCCATTTTTTGTAAAAAATTCTTTATTTTCCAGTGCCAACCATTTTAGTGTCCATCTTGGTTTTCTTTTTTGTCATTTCCACTTCACTTTTACAGGGTTATGATCAGCTTTTTGTATGTTTTCTAACAGTTCTGTTGACACCCATATCGTGTCAATTCTGGACCAAGATTTGTGCACATTTGAATAGAAAGTATATTGTTTCCAAATTTAGTTCCCTCCAAACATCCTTAACTTTTAATTCCTCTGTTAATTGGAATAAAGTTTTTGGTAGAATTCTCCTGACTCTTGGATTTATTTTACTGCTTTTATAGTCTATTTTAACATCAGCGATTGCATTAAGTCACACACAATGCAGACGTTATCATACTCTAATTCTATAATTTTTTAATGTAGTTGGTCATAAAATGTTTCCTGATTTGCATTTGGGGCATATATTGCTATTAAAAGTGTCTGTCTATGGTTTATCATTACTTCTACTATCAATATCCTCCCTTCTTCATCGCTATAAATTTGTTTAGATTCTATAGATTCTTTAATAAAAAGAGCTATCCCTCTCTTTTTTTTTTTTGATGTGACAATGAGGCATATAATTTTCCTAATTTAGGATTTTCTAATAGCTTTTTGATGTGTACTTCCTGAAGACAAATTAGGTCTAAGTTAAATTTTTATACTTTATTAAAAATAGTCTTCCTTTTCCTTGCCCAATTCAGTCCATTCACATTTACAGAGAACCAAGTCATTTCTTCCGTTGTTTTTTTTTTACTTAAATGAGGCTGATAATTCCTTCCCTCCATAGGCCTTCTTCCATAGCACCTTTAAATTTCATCTACTACCCTCCCCCTCACTTGGTATAAAGTGTTTGGCATTTTCTGGTATAGGTGATGAGAATGTAATCGCAAAAAGAATGCCTTCGCATCGATATGATGTTCACAAACATTTATTTTTAGAAGAGTAGGTTAAGTGAGTAATCATTGTTGCTACTGCTTGTCTCACCCCAACAGTGCTGTACGGGTATGGCCTGCTAGCATGTAGAGACATAAACAGAACAGCAGGTAAAGATTGAATGAGGAGGATAAACTATGAACTCTGTCCCAGTTACTCCTGTTTAAAAAAAAATCCTCCAAGAATTTTCACCTTTGCAAACTCCTCTATTTTATTTCTAACTATTCTCCTAATCATAAAAGAACATTTTCCTTTTTCATCATTTATTTGTATTTCAATTTATTTGGGTTACACTTGTCAAATTCATTTTTCTTGGTGGGTAATACCAATTAAAAGTGCTATATAAAAACATACAAATAGTCCTTGACTTATGACCTTAATTGAGCCTGGAATTAATGCTTATATATTATGCTGGTCATAACGCAGAATCATCACATGCCTGAGTTGATTTTGTGATGTTTGTGGCAGTCATTAAGCAAATCACCATGATGGTTAAGCAGATCTGCAAACATTAAGCAAACACCACAGTCATTAAGCAAAGCTATTGACTGCAATGGGTGGCTTTTGCTTAAAAAAAACCAAACAGAAGTAAATGTTGGTTTCACATAAAAAGTGTCATAAATTGTGGTCCCGTGACAGTGGGAAGCTGCAAATGGCCATAAACGCAAACCAGTTGCGAGTGATCACAGTGGTCACGTGACCATGGGGAGATTGGCTGCCAGAACTTGTACTTGCTGAATCGTAAGTACCTTCTGGGGGATCTGTTTTAACTTTGAACAGTCGTTAAGTGACTGATCATAAATTGAGAACTACCTGTATAACAATAAAAGCAATGCAAATCAGCAAACGAGGAAAAACTAAACAACAAATATGTATAACTGCTACACAGACTCTCTCACATATACGTATCCCCAAGCTCAATGATACAAGCCATGTCTTTGAGGGTCAGGGCCAATTTAATCTCCAGAGGGATGATGTTTCAAACTGCGGGTGCCCTCCCGCTTCTACTTTTACAAAATGGGAAGGAGTAGGAAGTAGGAGTACTTCTATTCCTTCCATACTTTCATGCTGTCTCTGTAGCATTATAGCCTGCTGCTGCTCACACTCAAAGATTTGAGGATAGAAGGTTTAATCCCCTTTATAATATACTTAGAGCTGAGGCTGCCTAATCATTGTGCTGCAACTGTCCATTTTCTGTCCTTAGTGATTGCTTCGGTAGAGAGAGGAGCTAAGCAAGCAAGCATTTGAAGATTGCAGGTTTGCATGTTGTATGCTCTAACAGTATTTTAACCTGTTTGAATGGGAGAGAATTTATCTGGACAGATTTCTAATTCTGTACATTTTATTTTTTTAAATCAAAGTTTCCTTGGCAGCTGTCCAAGCTTTTGATGCTTAAGAGGCTAATCTTAGTGATGTACAAACTTTAGTTTAAAAAAAAATAATCAATCATTTCATGATAGGGAGATCCAGCTGTACCCAAAGGTAAGTATGTTTATAGAGGGGTTAGATTTAGATGTAGATTTAGATTTATTGCAATTTGTATGCCGCCCTTCTCCTGAGGGACTCAGGGTGGCTAACAACAGTTAAAAAACACTGAAATAGAAAATTTAAAAGAGGATTAAACATTAAAGCAATAAATCTACCCATTAAACTAAAATAAACAAGGACAATTTAAAAATCCCAGTCTACAACCCAAAGTCAGTCCAGGCCGGCTTGCTGAAATAACCAGGTCTTCAGGTCACGGTGGAAGGATCGGAGGTCGGGGGCCATCTGGAGCTCAAGGGGCAATTCATTCCAGAGGGTCGGGTTAGGCATCAAATACTTCATTGTCTCTCAACCCCAGAAAAAATAATTTCTATTTAACATTATAACTAGTTTCAATCAGAAATGTTCAGCAGCAAGAGGTAACTATTCTAGCAATCACAGTCCACAGCAAAAAGTTCTGATAGCAATTAATGTGCCTATACAGCTACATACCTGTCCATTAACATTTGCCTCAAAGTTATATTGGGAATATTAGTAGAGTGCTGAGGAGGCTAAGCATACAAACTTGGAATTGAATCCTGAAATAAAAACTCTGGTAGACATATTTATTTAAAAAAAAATCACAAGCCCTTCTCTGTGCCTGTCAGCCACAAACTGTTGAAATTAATGGCTGCTTTCAAACTGGATTCACTAGTATTGCCAAGGCAGTTTCGTTCTTCTTGTGTTGCAGTCAATTGGAAATGGAATTAAATGAATAAACATAGCACTTAGTGCAAATCTATATTATCTGCAAACACTTTTGCCATCTCTGTGGGCAAGATTCTTCTCCAGATCTTACTTAGGAGTAAATCTATTCAGCAATGATTCACACAGAACCACTCTTTTGGGGCTTCTGCCAATGGCTCACAGTTGAGCATGGCATGGCTTTAGTGATGTATTGCCTGCTAATTGCTCCTTTGTCACTTTCCTTTCTGGTTCTTTCTCCTTTCTGAAATAATGCTAGTTAGCTATTAAAGATAAGGAGAAAAACTAGAGCACAGCCCAGTCAATTTGGAAGATTGAAATTGAGTTTTCCCCCCTCTTAAATTGAGCTTCAGGTTTTACTGTAGTCCGTCTAGATGACTGAAAGAAAGCAGTCTGGAGTGGTTTCCAGTTTTGTTTGACAAGGTCTTCATGCAATTTGGTCATTAAAACCTGTTGATTTACCGTATTCTGAAAAGAAAGAACATGCATTATATGTAAGAAGAGGAGTTGCATCTTTTTAGCAAGCATGCAAATTTTCGGCAACAGTCTTTGCAGAAGTTTGTTTTTTACAGAATGCACACGTGCAGACAGGCAGGTTCAGTCATAGTCAAAGTTATCATTTGCAAAGCCTAGAGTTAGCTTTCACTCTCCTGTGTATTTTTATTCCTGCTTCACATTATTCCCCAAATAAATCTACGTACTACGAAGCTCTGTATTCAGAAATTGAAAGGAGAGGGTTAACCAATAGTAAATTTCTCTAGACTGTAGTTAAGGTAAACTAGCATAAAATATATCATGATTTTAGGCTGTCGTTAAAACTTTCTGATTCAGCCCCAATTTGAGCCTGATCAGATTATGTATTAATCTTAATGAAAATGTGGGTTATCTCATCTGAACTCACACATGGACGCAGTTGGTTTAATTGCATTTTATTAAATATTATGGGGGAACTATGGATCATGACTGTAAGACATAGGTAAATTATTTTATTATTTTCCCTACATTATAATCCCAGTGAAAATTATACTTCCTGACTGCAATTTTTCTCTATTAGAAAACAGCAACCTTGGGGATAAGGAATGAAAACCTTAAATCTTAACCCTTTCTTTTTATAGAAATACTATTTAAATTTTAAAAAGAAACCTTTAAAACACAGAATACTTATATGGAATGCTTATCCATAGCCAATTTATTACATTTTATGTTTTCATATCACATGAAGCATATTAATCTAATAATTTGGGTTGTGTCTGCACATGTTAGGCTAAAGTAGGTCACTAATTTGTAGTTCATTGTGCCATGCAACACTATATCATGCAAACACAAGCATTTACTATATTGGGTTGTTTTGTTTCCAAGAGTTTGGAGAAGGAATGTGAGTCTTTTTCTTTTTTGATGCATTAGTTACATTCTGTGTTACAGCGTAACCTTTTCTACAAACAGGCTAGAAGAACATATGCAATAATGGAAGAATCAAAGTTAGAACCCTGTTGAGCATTAATTTCTCTCTAGCTTCAAACTGTTGGTAATTAGGCATCACTGCAGAATCAACTCTGGGTTATTCTTAAGAGCTCTGTATGACAGCGTTCTTGTCCCAATTATATTCTTTTAATTTCCTCTTCCTTATCTTGGTATTTTCTACATGTCTGCTTTGTTTGTTTGTGTTTCATGTTTATAGACATATTTCTAAAGAAGGCTATTAATTTGAATGGTACACAAAAATAAATTATATGATCTAGGACACAGGTATCAAACTTGTGGCATCACATTGTTGTGACTTATCGTGACATTTCTCCCCTTTGCGGACTCGCTGTGGTGGGCCTGGCCTGTATGTGACTCATCCGGCCCATGGGCCGCCAGTTTGACATCCCTGATCTAGGAATACTGTATGTGAATATGCATGTGGATGCACATACATATATACACATATATCGAGACATATACATTCACTCACAATCCTGTGCCTAGATAAAACTGTTTCCTAGCAATATATTGCATGAAGTCCTGACTAGTAATTCGTATTTATATTCATGCCTTCTGTGCGCTTGGTAATGGAACAATGTTTCTCTCTCTTTTTCTCTTAATAGTGAGGGCACTGATTTACTGCACTAAATAGAGAAAGTGTTGCTGCTTCATTCTCTGCCTCTCATATCTGTAAGTAGTAAACATTATTAGGATCAATTTTTTCCAATATTATTCTTCCAATTTAGATATCACTGTTTTTTTCCCCCTAAAAATTATATAGTAATTTGCACTGTAGGGTTTTTGGTTTTTTGCCTTTTACAGAGGTTTATGTTTTAGAAAACAAAACAACCCAGTCCACTCCTTGAGCTGTTATTTGCAGTTTATATATTTTTATAACAGGGAGAAAAGTGAAATAATTTTATGTGCCAACAATTGCATTATAAATTAAATTATATGTGCATCTTTCATGTACTGTTCTGACATAAAGGAAGCATGAACACATGACTCTGTTCCATCAAATTTTGGGGACCAGCATAACAAAGTGGATCTCAGAAAGGAAAGAATGTATAAAATAGTTTAATCCATAAACAACTTCTTGTCTGGATCTGGCTATGGTAGCAACTCTGCATTTTATCATTTGACAGTTTTTATTTCTTTTTGTGTTGTTTTTCCCTTACCCTTCCTTTACTGAAGTACTAGAGGTATCGCAAAACTGTTGGATGAAATATTTCTGATAATGGAGAAAAATGGTGGCAGAAAGAAGTAGAGAATTAGCTTTGGAAGTACTATTTAATCGGAGATGGGCAGGGAACTCAAGAACTGTCGTTCACAATTCAAGAAAAAGGGGTTTAGATGAAGATATGTCTACATTCAATTGTTGTTTAAACTGCTATATGTAGTATGACGTATTTTTGTACTGCATTATTTTTGTACGGTGTATGACATTTAGTAAAATGACAAATTTTCATTTGACTTATTTGAAAAATCAAGATATATTTTCTTCTAAATAAGTTTTAGATTTGTGTGACATGCTTAATTTAAAAATAATTCTGTGAAAAGTGCTGCCTGAGCAAAGCTATATGCTCCTCCTCCTAGGCATTGCCTTATGGCCAAATCAATGACTGTGTGTGCACAATTCATTGGACAAATTAGCCAACTTTTTATTATCCAGGATGCCTGCAATTTTAGTCAGAGTATTTATTTCTTATTTAGTGTGTCATGATTTGTTGGGTTAATTGAATAAATCATAGTTAAATGAGCAATAGGTTTATAAGTTATGAGAGCACAACCGCAGTTGAGCTATTTCCTTTAGAAGATCTTCATGGTATTCAGCAGCAATTCAGAGTGAGTTCATACCTAAGCAATAACGCAGACATAAGATGCAGTGGCTCAGTGGCTAAGATGCTGAGCTTGTCGATCAGAAAGGTCGGCAGTTCAGTGGTTCGAATCCTGAGTGCTG
>JANHFR010005161.1:40631-54443 GCA_032468015.1 Mimophis mahfalensis | reverse complement strand
CCTGAGTCCAGTAGGAATAGGGCGGTATATAAGCCAAATAAATAAATAAATAAATAAATAAATAAATAAATAAATAATATCTTCACGCATTGGGTTAAATTGCTTAATCTATGGTTTTTTTTTTCTTGCAGGTGCACAGTTTGCCTGTCAAATTGGGAATACCAAGCAGTGGAATGAAATGTATTGACATCTTTTTACTTGTGTGGATACATTTTTTTTCCTCATCTGGGTTTTTTGGGAGGGGGGGATATTGGAAAACATGAATCAGAAGTAGGAAATACTGATGTTTGAAAAAAACAAGAGCAATTTGGGGCCAAAAACGTATATGCTATGATTAACTGGTCCTCTTTCTCCGATCTTCTGTTTTTCCATTGTGTGAAACTCCTTCAGCATAGGGATAAAGGATAACGACTCTATGGATATAAAGAATTTTTCACCATGGTAAAACTCGCTAACCCGCTGTACACGGAGTGGATTTTGGAGGCAATTAAAAAGGTCAAGAAGCAAAAACAACGGCCATCGGAAGAGAGGATATGCAATGCCGTCTCTTCATCCCACGGTTTGGATCGCAAAACTGTCCTGGAACAGTTGGAACTGAGTGTTAAAGATGGGACTATTTTAAAAGTTTCTAATAAAGGACTGAATTCCTACAAGGATCCAGATAACCCTGGGCGAATAGCACTTCCTAAACCACGGAACCATGGAAAGTTGGATGGTAAACCAAACGTGGACTGGAATAAACTGATTAAAAGGGCCATTGAGGGCTTGGCCGAGTCTTCTGGTTCATCCTTGAAGAACATTGAGCGTTACTTGAAAGGGCAGAAGGATGTCTCAGCTTTGTTTGCCAGCGGTGCCCCTTCTATCTTTCACCAGCAGTTGCGGTTGGCTATTAAGCGTGCGGTTGGCCATGGGCGACTCCTTAAAGATGGACCTTTGTATCAACTCAACACGAAAGCAGCCGCACATGCAGATGGGAAAGAGAGTTGTGAGTCTCTTTCTTGTCTTCCTCCGGTTTCACTGCTTCCACACGAAAAAGATAAGGTAAGAATTGCATGCTTGCTGAATCTTTTGGCTGGTTGGTAATGAATGGCATCCAGGCCTACCTTGAGTTATGGAATCATAGAGTTGCAGCTAGCGAGGTGTAAGCTGGAATTTCCTAGTTCCGTTCTTGGCTCAGAAACTGACTTTTCTATCAAGACGTCTTTTTATCAGGTTGTGCCATCCGCAGTGTCAAGATTACATATACGTTCTCAAGAGTGCTACCTTGCAAGGTTGTTGGGAGGATTTTTGAGGATGCGTATGTAAATTATCTAAGGTTTGGTTTGGTTTAATTTGGTTTATTGGGTTTATATGCCGCCCTTCTCCCAAAGGACTCAGGGTGGTTCACAACATAAAAATACAGAATACAAAAGGTGATATACATATAATTGAAAAGCAGCCTGGATATCTGATACATAGATTTAAATTGTACATTTAGAATGTTGTTAAGAGAACCGTTTTTGAGGGATGGCACAAATACTAAATTTATATAGTGCATAATTGTCACTGGTACTGGTCGTTTCATATGAGAGTAAAATTGGTCAGCGGAAATATTTTGTCATTATTTTATTAAGTATGTGTGTTATCCTGATGCCTGGATCCACTCAAAAATAGGGATGGATTTAATATGCAAGATACACATTTAATTTTTAATATAATGGTACCAATTCATAATCCTAAATTTGAGACCTTTGACTGGTTTTAAATGAGCTTCCTAATATTAGAGACCACCAGGAACTTAAGGGCTGTAGATTAGATGGGGAAATCAAGGTGGTAATTGCAAATCATGTTGATATTATTGTCAAGAATATCTGATGTTTGTATCTGTATCAGAAATCAAGCTTAACTCAAAGGTGTCCACCTACATTAATATTTGTGTGTATTTAAAGAATATAACAATCATATCCATTAAATGTTCTAAAATATATTCGGCGTTTGCTATTATAATTTTTCCTGCAACAGAACTCGTACCTGAACTCTTACTTTGTCTGGAATGCTGGAGCAGGGGGTTGGACTAGAAGACCTCCAAGGTCCCTTCCAACTCTGTTATTCTGAAACTGCATTTATAATATTAGGTTAGTCCCTGTTCACCAGTGGAATTAAAGATGTGGATTTATTTTCTCGGTGCGAAACCTACTTTGCCCTGTTTTTCTTCCTTAAGTCTTTATTGATCCCTTGTCAGTGTCATTCAGAATTTATCACGGTGGTAATAAGTATAGGGCTGCACCTTGCTTCAGAGTCAAATCCTAAAAGGTATTTTGGAGCATCAATACAGCCCCTGCCTCTAACTCATAATCAGACGTGGCTTTTCCTGGGATCACACCGCAACTGCGGAGGGTGATTCTGGGAATGGATGCGGGTGATTTAAAGAGTTCAGACAGCAGTACGTTAACAGTGTCATTTCAGATCCAAAGCACTGCACAGTCCTGGTTATGCACTTGGATTCCTTTCACTGGTCCTAAAGCGCATTTGCTTTCAGGAATAGCAATAGGAGAAAATTGAGAGTATGATACACAGCAAGAGAAGAAAGTTTGCTTGGTGATCCTATAATTCCAATAGAAGTGGTGTAATCGTCTGCAACAGTTAAGGTTGACAGTGAACCAACCTTCCTTCCCCAGAAGGAAGTTGGAAAGCGACTCAAATTTTTTCTAAGCCCAAGCTTGTCGGATGACAGATAGTTGGCTCCTAAACTCAGCTCACCTTTGCATTGAGTAAGAACAGTATTGGGCAACCTGTTGGACAGCAATGTGACCATTCAGAGTCTTGCTAGCCAAGGAGGCAGCTTATGGCAGAGAATTGAGCAAGCTGGGGCTTGAGCCTCCCATATCGCTTGCCTGCATGTTGCTGTCATTCTAATGTCTCCTTGAGTTTTAAAGTCCCATTGATCTCTGAATGATTTTTTCTGTGTACAGTATGTCGATTAGGTTGACGGTTTTAAAGTTTTGAGTCTTGATAGATTTGAAACCTAAGAAGGAAGTGAATGGATCACCCATGTAATGTCTGATAGAATGATATGCATTCAAATATTACTGTGTCACCCTGTTTACAATTTTTTGGGGGGAATATTTATTTGTCAGATTTATATTCTGCCTTTCTCAAGTTTTATCTGCCTGTCTCCTTGCTAAGGTAGGCAGTGTTGCTTTAGTGTCTATCCTGACTGTTACTGTCTTGTTTAAATAGAGAAGTTCTATATTTCTGGAAACCTTCAATTCTTCCCTTTTAAGGGGAACTACCTTTTGTATATTTAAGCTTATCTGGTTTTATCTCCTGTGTTAGTTGTGCAAGATAGATTGATCTGAGAAAAGTAACCCTATGATTAAGGTTAGGAGAATTTTGAATCCAGCTCTCCTGCATAAAACAGTTAGCTACTGCACTGTTTTTCTTCTCTGCTGGTTAATTTCCTGCCCTGTGGCAATTAATCCCAAATATTACTAGGGTGTGATTAAAGAGAAGTATTAAGGAAGCATGTGGATTTCACTGAACAATTCACCTTGCATTGTAGAAAGGTGTTTTGTACTCTGATGCCTCCATTATTCCTTTTACATGTTGACACAGTGCCTTTATTCTGGAGCATATTTAGCTACTAATTTTGCATATTTGTCCTGATGTCTATAGGCACAGTCTACGTAATGATGCAGGATTGTAAAATCCCAAAATAATTTCAGTGTTCATCTTTTAGGTGTGCATCTATCCTCTTTGATAGCAGTGCTGCTTTTCCCCCCCCCCCCTAAAACTCCTTTCTCTCTTTTTTCTCTCCTTAATACTTGGACATATCTACTAAACACTCCAGACAAGAGTGAGGCTTTTAGTTTTGAGGTGGCTATGCTACAGTATGCCCAGCAGAATACAGTAGTTGTCTGGCGAGGCGGGGTGGGGCGGTAACGTTTGAGAAAGGAAAACTGTGTTGATTTTGATTCTTAGATAAAGGATATTTATCACGTTGACAATCAGAAATTATCTTACATGAAAGTTTATAAAGTTTGTCCCAGTGATTTATCTCTTAGGAAAGCCTACCATTTGGCATTGTGATGGTTGCTGGGGTTTTTTTTTAAATTTAGATCAGAGTTTAATACTAACCTGTGGTGTGGTTCGTTTGGTTTTGTTTAGTGTGTTGTATGACCACAGTCACATTGTTTTGTAAACTATGGTTCATGACTTGCTATATCGTACTGCATTGCATGGATCCTACCATTAAGACTTATTCAGCAAATCCTTCTTAAAACTATTTCTCAGGCAATATGTAATTCCAATTTATAGGCTATACAGGAATTGTTGTTAGCCAGCGCAGTAATTAGCTTATATTTCTTTGAACAACAAAAAAATAGAGTGTAGAGATTTTTCTTTCTATTCTGGCTATCGGGAATGAGTGGAAGAGGCTCTCCTCTCCTCCACCAGACCTGTCACTCATCATCATGGAATTCTTATTTGCTTGTGGGCTACCAGGCAAGCAGGTAAAAACAAACCTAGTGTAAACAGATGCTGAGTTCCAAATCCACATCCAAAACAATTGGCCCTTTATTGAACTCTTCCAAGAAGGCAGCACTCTATACCTCTTAGAGAACATTTGAATATTTTTGCACACTTCTTGTTAGTGTGTAAGCAGCATTGGCACTTAATTTATTATTTGTTAGTTTAATTTCTCGATTGTAAGCATCTTGAATATGGTGGTGTGAATGGAACATGCTTGTTTTATAAGTCTAATATAATGGAAGAGTCTGAAAATCCATATATTTTTATTAACATTGTTTTTAGAAGTCCAGAAAGGATCTCTTGGTAATATTTTCTTAAAGTCCAGGCCCTTAAACCGTGAGACATAGTGATGGTCCTTGAACTATGGAGTTACCTGGCTAACAGATTTCATCTCCTTTAACAGTTGTGCTGATGTGTTTTGTAAGGACTTACAAAGTTTACATATTGTAAGTTGCAGAAATACTGCTGTTTGGTAAGCTTGCTTACTAAGTACTGTAAAATTGGCAAGTTGTGTCTGCAGAACTATTTGGTGTATGTTGGCTGATTGATCAAGTTCTTTTGTAAAATGATCTTGCCATTTTTCAGATACAGTTGAATTATCTCAAGTATGACAATCTTGAAACCTTGTAATAAAATATTTTAAATTATAGCATTCTGAAAGTTCTTGTAGAATAAAAGTTTCCTTATTTGAAGGAGTGATATACGATTCCTTGGAGAAAATTATTTGAGAAACTCTGTGCTCTCAGATATTTTGTGCCTGAAACTCTTGTGGTTTGTTTCTGTTGGAAGTTGTGGTCCATAACAGCTGGAGGGACCTAACACTAGGAAAATCTAGCAGCTGCATATGCTTACGTTTTGGAAAACCTCTAGAAGCGTTGCTCCTAATTCTCAAAGTAAACGTTTCCTTTGGCCCCCAATGCTTCAAAAGAAACACCATTTAGTAAATTATGGAGAATGCATGTTTATATTGGCTAATAGCTCCATTCATTGCATGGGAGCCAATGTATTGTGCCAAGACATAAAGACAACGCTTTGTGATTCAAAATTTAATTGACCTGAAACAGTGGTTAGATGATATTGCTGTGTTTGGATCATTGTATTTCAGTTTAATAACCTAAACTAAATATAAGAATGCCTTCACTCTTCATGAACTGGCAAACAAACCAGGAAGTCTTCCATTAGCTATAGTTCCTTGTCCAAGACAAACTAATAAATTATGACTTGCCAGGAAGGGCATTAATACTTTCCCCAGCTTTTAACTGTAATTTTCCAATTTAAGAAGTAGAAAATCTTCCATGTTTGCTTTCTATGTAATTCATGCTCACCTTATTTCTTGGCAGTTCATTAAACTGGCTCAACTATTTCCAGCAATTTACTTTTCTTTGCCTTTGGTGAGAGTCTGAATATCTTGGATTCGCAAACTGCCCCAGACTCCATGGTCATTTGCAAGGCAGTAGGAGAGTTCTGGTCCAAAACACCTGGAGATTGCCTGGTTGCTTACCCCTGTTGTATGTGCTGCGTGTATTTTCTGAGTCATTCTTAGAAATCCAGTGTAACATAAAATATTGCATGGCGTGTCAAAGCGGTTAGCTTTTGAATGCTCCTAATTCTACAGAATTACTGGTGGAGTGATTGTACTGCTGGGTTCTGCTCTGTGCATGAAACAGTTTTAAATTGTTTAATGAAGATGACTTTTGTGATCATCTTAATTCTAGCATAACACAGGGCACCAAATTGGATCCTTCAGTCTCAAAAGACTGTGGTATCGTGCTCTGAATTCAGGTTCTGGAACAGCATCTAGCATGGTTAAAAAGGCCAATTTGAGAGTGACAGTCCCTTCCACACTGAGGGCAGAGACAGTCTGTCCCTGTCTGGCTCCCTGGTTTCACTGGTGTTGGGACTGTCTCTTGAGCAAGCATCTCTTTGAATTGGGAGAGGCCGTGCCGCACAGCCTGCCTCCAAACTGATCGCTCAGAAGTCAGGGTTTCCCATCTGCTGAGGCCAATTCCCAAGGTCTTCAGGTCCCTCTTGCAGATATCCTTATACCGCAGCTGTGGTCTCCCTACTGGGCGCCTTCCCTCCACTAATTCTCCATACAGGTTATTCTAAAATTTCACTTCTGAACTTAAAGCAGATGTTCTAGAACAGGGGCGCCAAACTTGGTGGCCCACATGACATATCAGGATTTCCCCCCCTTTGATAAACCGGGCGTGGGCGTAGCCAGTGCGTGACGCATCCGGCCTGTGGACTGTGAGTTTGACAGCCCTGTTCTATAATAATAGCCATTAATCTCTAGAGTCCGAAACTGCACTGCCCACAAAACCTGTCTTTGAAATGATGATGATGATAACAACAACCCAGAGGGGAATGAAGTGTATCTACCTACTGCAGAATATAGTCATTTAATATTTCCAGACTTTTTCAATTAGTCACTTAAGCAAACTTCTTTCAGATCCCAGCCATGTTCTTAGACCATCATAGGTCTGAAGTTAACAAAGACTTGTGGGTGTTGCTGGGCTCTCGCTAGCACTCGGTAGAATCATGATTATCCAAAGAACAAGAAAAGAAAAAACAAGGGTGTTGGTCCCTTCTAAGCTGTTCATTTCAGTTTCTATTTGAGCTATTCGTAGCCCCAAGCTCCCTTGAATCAGAACCTTAGCCATTTCTCCCCAGGAATTTGAAACTAACTAGTGGATGAGGAAACAGGTTCTCAAGCCAAAAGTATTTTATTGTTCTGCACCTCGCATTACATCCCACCTCTGCTTTTTCTCTAAACAAGGCCCAAAGGAAAGTAAAAGTGTGACTTTACTATTGTGGACTGTCATGAAACTGGGGAGATGTCCTGTTCTGGGGTAGAAGAACCAGGGAAAATTATGTGGTGAAAGAGACAGTTTGGGCCAGTTTATAAGAAATTCAGCAATACAGGGAGTCCTCGATTTACAGAAGTTTCATTTAGTGATCATTCCACCCTTACGACAGCACTGAAAAAGGTGATTTATGAGCATTATTCACAGTTACGGCCATTCGCATAATCACAGGATCAAAATCCCAAGACACTTGGGAACTGGTTCATACTTACATACATACATTTCTGTGTCCCAAGGTCATGTGATCCCCTTTTGCAACCTTCGGACAAGCAAAGTCAATGGGGGGACCAGATTCACTTACTGCAGTGATTCACTTAACAAATCTCTCACTTAACAACTGAGTTTGAGCATAAGTGAAGGACCACATGCCAGATTTTGTGCACAGCATTTTTAATAGCAAGTAACAGAAGAATTGTAGTATTCATGCATATGAATTGGCGCCTCAGTTTGTTTTCATGGTCTTCAGAAGTGCTGAGTAAAAGCTTACTGAGTTTCATGCTACTCCATTATGACAGTATTAACAGATTTTAAGCATGTTTTTTTTTGCTCTTCTGAGCTGCCATTTCCAAGTTATAGTTTTAATAGAGAGCAGTTTTGATTTAATGAAAAAAGTTTTATCAGTCTACAATATTTGTACTAATATTGCAAAGTATCTGACATCTCACTAATCTTGTGGAGGGAACAAAAGATATGATAGTGGTCCATCTGGAGGAAGATTTGGTAATGTATGTTTCTGGCACTCATGTCCATTTGGTTTCAAATCCTGCTGTGTGTGGCATAATTCTCAAGGATCTATTCTTAGAACACAAATATTTGAAAACAGTGCGGTAATAAAATGCATCGATTTTGTAAAATGAATCAAGATAATTTGCCCTATTTGCTTACCTGCGTTTCATCTTTCCAATGCATACATTTCCTAAACAAAATACAAGATAACGTTTCATTTGAGTCATGCTCAATTCCCAGTGATTAAATTGAGACCCCAGTGCGGTTTTCTGAGAAAATAGGGTAGTTTATTTTCCAGAATATTTTTTCAATGGCCTGATCTCTCCTGGTCTATGATTGTAGTAAAGACTGATTTGATTTAATTTCCTAATCTGTAGCTTGGTAGTTTCCCATTTCAGGTCTACCTTGGGTCCGTTTTGAGATAACCCAAGGTTAGCTAGGCCTTGTTACTTGATATATATGTTACAAATTAGCTGTTACAATTAAAATGTTTTTAATAACCACATATTTTATATTTTAAATGAATACGATCTGATTTCTTGTCATGAAGCCTATTTCCGTGATGGCAT
This sequence comes from Mimophis mahfalensis, assembly GCA_032468015.1. NCBI lineage: Eukaryota > Metazoa > Chordata > Lepidosauria > Squamata > Mimophis > Mimophis mahfalensis. The sequence continues at coordinate 45,772 of JANHFR010005161.1, read as the reverse complement.
TACAGAATATTTATTGAGCGTGCATCTATGAATTAACGATTTTTGTTTGGTTTTATTTGTGAATTCCAGCAAAATTGCTTACTTAGTCTTTCACTATGCAAAATTTTCTAGAACCTTAATTGAGTAAACCAGTGTTTCACCAAAAGATTGTGTGTGTCTGTGTTTTTAACATATTTGTACTCAGATTTCATTTCAGACCTGATCATTACAAGTTTCTTTTATTGGCTGTCTCTTAAAAATCTGTTTTAATCACTGTTTTTTATCCATTTTAAATGGTAAGATAGCGCAATGTTATTAAAATCTTCTGCTTTATTGGCATTTTTTGGGGTGGGTTACTTAAAGGAAACATTCTGCCAGAGAAATCTTTAGTCATAAGAGAGCATAATTCAAATCACTTCTATTCTTACTAATGAGAGTAGTTTGTAATACAGCTGCAGTTCCTTTTGCCAAAAGGAGAATAGCTAATACTGCTTAGCCCAGGGAGGAAGTAAACAAGCTATTTATATCTGTACTTTTAATTCTGGGGATTGCCTCTGATTTGACAGGAGAGGTCTTCTCAACCTTTGGACAAAGTTTCCTCAAGACACAACCTGCAGTGCAATTTCTGTAGTCCTCTTAGCAAGCTCCAGTTGATTCCGTTCTAATGATGTTTGAATAGATATTTATAGACTCTAGTTCTCATGTTAGTTTTTGTTGACATAGCGCCTTATCAGTCTCCTAACATTTCTTATGGAAGATTCTAAACCGAAAGGGGTTTTTTTGGGGTGTGTGTGTGTTTGTGTGTGTGTGTGTGTGTGTTTGTTTGTTAAACTAGGTGCAGCAGCCAACCGCCGTGTGAAGGAAATAAATGCTCATTGCCCTTGCATGCTCAGTAGGCGTAGACTAAGAACAGAACTGAAACGTTAGGTGTTTTACACAGCATTTTGAAAGCATTAGTGAGTTGCTTATTTTCTCACAGGAAAGGCGAGTTAGTTGCTGTAAAATAACTATTTTGTGTTTACCTACCCTGCCTTATTTACATTGCACGTTATTTAGATACCGATTGGTAACATTTTAACAGTCCGAAGTAATATGTTTAATTGTTTGGAATAGGTGGCTTACTTCAGTTTTATAATTCCTTTGTTTTCCATTGTTGAGGCTGGAAATTTGGAGGTTGAGTTAGGGAGGCTGTTTACGAGTCTACGATTTCCTATCTGAGGTCATTCAAAACCTATTCCCAATACTGTAGTAGTTGTTCTAAGGGTTCTGTGTGCTCCTTTTATATACGGTACATATGTAGAAACATCTGGAGGAAATAGTGTTTGGATATGAGCTCCTGTGAACTGATGGTAATTCTTCCTTTCATTAGATCCAGATGAGGAGTTGTGTTTTTATACTTATGCTTATGATTGGGAGTCATTGGGCCAGTCAGATCATGCTTTCCTTTTAAGATCATAGTCTGAAATATACCCAGGTTATGATGTGAATCCTATTTAAGATGGTTTGTGTTGTCTTATCGGTTAGCCCTGCTACTGGGAGATAGTGCTATGCCCTGGGGATATCCAATTTAGATTGGATGAATGAAGCTACCTTTAAAAGGGAATTCAGACAGTTTTGTGGGTCTCAAACACTATTTGACCCTCTTACACCATCAGAATTATGGTATTGCTTACTTTGTTGATTGTCCATGCACTTCTTTTAGCTTCAGTATACAGTTTTTACTTTGAAATAAGCTAAATATGACAACGAAGTGTGGGGAGGAATTAACAGGGGAAAAAAGATCTATTTAATACTTGTATAATAACAATTGATCCTTTTCTCCTATTAGTGCGATATTTTGTTTGGATTTCCCTGGTAAAATACATTTTTAAGACTTGCCTCAGTCCAAATTTATGGCAGAAAATATCTTCTTTCTTAAGTATCACTCATTCTATTAAGGTTTAGAAGTCTCAAAATTATGGAATTGCTTCCTCGAAGGGATGTATTTCATATTAAGAGTTAGTTGTCTAACTGTGATCTTCATGCTTCAAAAAGCTTTTGATCCCTGATTTCTTGTCTGCTTTTTTCTATGGTACATTTAAAAAAAAAAGACAGTGTCCACCTGGTTAATATAATTTAATCTGGGATTAAAAACAACACAAATAAGCCAGAGGTTTGCAGTGTTCGGTTGGAATTTTTAGTATTTTTAAACAAGTCGGTCATTCATGTCTAATGGCATGTCTGGAATAAACTTCTGAAAACCTTCAAAAGACAGGTGATCGCTTGCTCTTTACATTGCCTTGTCATTAATATTGCATTTCCTCCTAAGCAAACTTTGGAGGCAATAGTTAACTAGCAGAAAACTGACATATTGCTTATGGAATAGTTTGTTTTGGATGGAGCCAATATTAAAAATAAAAATATTTGTGGTTGCTGGAGGAGTGTAGTGAGATGAGAGCAGACCTCACACCCTTTCTAGCAGGGCCTGTTCCAACCGGAGCAGGATTAGATGAGTTGCTGTATCCCAGCTTGTTTATATCTGACAAGGAGAGTCGTGATCTCAACAGATGGCCGCCATCTGTGCGTAACTCTGGAAACTCCAGTGCCAGAAAATTAGCCTGAATTTTTCTTCCCGGGTTGGCGAACAGGTGAAATGATTCCTAATAACAAACACAATGCATCCTGTAAACGGTATCCATTCGCATGTTTCCATAATAGCGACAAGAAACAAAGCAACAGGAGGAAGCAGAGCCCGAGTTGGAATTTTAAACAAAGGAACACGACAGACTATTGGCATTTAGTCAGAAAGGACGCAAAGGACCCCGTCTAGGTAAAGATGCAGAAGCTGAGGTGTCTCCCCCACCCAAAAAAGGGGCACCATAGAAAAATGCCTTTATTTGATTAAGGGAGTCTCTATAGGAACCAAACTTGAGAATGTTGCAATGGATAAAAGAGAATGTATTAATGGATAAAACACATGGCATCCTCAGCCAGCTATAACACCTTAAACATTTCCCACCCCCAGTTAAAGCAATTATTACAACCTTAATGGACTCTGGTGCAGCGTAAGCTCTCTCTAATAGTCTTGAATGCACCCACTTCATTTGTGCTTATTAAAGCTAACTAAGTAGGGAGGAGTTAATTGGAAGGCCATTCATTCAACCTGCCAATATGGGGGAGATTGGCTGCTATAACTTTTGTCAGCTATTAGCCTCCAGATTTATTTGCTGGGTTATTTAAGAATGAGGAATGTATAGAAAAGCGGTTAATTGCCCTGTCTTCGTATCCCAATAGTGAGCCTCTTAGTAATTGTATGAACTGTGATATATAGATAGAAACAAATAGTTACTTGGGGTTCAAAACACCATTTTTTTGGTATATTTGGAAAAAAAAACATTTAAGAACAATTATGCTCAATAGTTGAATCTATTCCCAGTGATAGTTGCAGCCCACATTTGCTTTTTCAACTGCATCAGGTTAAGTGGTCTTATGTAGGTACTTCCTTCTTTACCATACAGCTAGTCCTCGACTTATGACTGCAGTTGAGCCCAGCATTTCAGTTGCTAAAGAAGATAGTTGAGTGAGTTGTGCCTCATTTTAGATGACCTATTTTTGCTATAACCGTTAAGCGAATCACTGCAGTTGTTAAGTGAACCATGCAGTCACTAAGCACATCTGGCTGGAAGCCAGCAGTCAAGGCTTCAAATGGCAATCGTCACATAACCCCAGGTTAGTGCAACCGTGTGTGGATAGTGCCTATGAATTAGGAGAGCTTCCTTTGATCATGGGGATGCTGCAGAGGTTGTGTGCATGAAAGCTGAGCATTACTCACTTTTTTTCCAGTGCTGTTGAACAATCCTTAAACAAGCAGTCATAAGTCAAGGATTGCTTGTATTGTACAGATAGGCAAAGCAAAACTCCGTTCTGCTCTGATCATCTACCAAATCGTTTCTCTTCCAATTTTTATGAGGTCCTAATAAAATTCAGCTTGAGTACATTCTTCTTACGCCTGTGCAACTTACACAACTTTTATTTAAACTTAAGCTTTAAAGCAGTGTTTCTCAACCTTGGCAGTTTGAAGGTGCGTGGACTTCAACTCTCAGAATTCCCCAGCCAGCAACGCTGGGAGTTGAAGTCCACACATCTTCAAACTGCCAACGTTGAGAAACACTGCTTTAAAGGGATTGTTATTTCTTCCTTTCAGCATTTTAGGCCTTAAACAACGGTAATTATGTGCCAAAAACTGAGGTCAATTCCATGATATATGTGTATTAGAAGATTAGGCATATTTACTGGTGATTACTTTTCCATCTGGTGTTCTGAGTGGTTTTGCAGGAATTGGCACGAACTTGGTTGAATTCCAGTCCTTGTGAGCATCTTTGCAGGATGAGATCCGTAGTTACTTTAGCCGTTTGTGTCTTCCATAGTTCAGGAATTCTGTATTTTCTATTTAAAAAGGAAAAGTGTATATTCTTCCCCTATGCAGGAATCGCCCAATTACAAAATGGGTGTTTCAACAGGAGTATAGGACTTATTTCTTCTGCTATTTTATGGCTTGTGACTGCTGTGTTGATTCATAGTAGACCCTTTGGAATTTCTCTGCACACGACAGTAAGGCTGGAAGAAGATTATGAAAGGTCTGTTTCACAAATGGGCTGTAGCAGGCCTCCGTTTTTATCCTGTTAGATTGAAGAGAATAGGGATGGAAAAGGAGACACTTGAGGGCAGGTATAACACAGTGACCTCATCACGCTATTCCAGCTTTGCTGTGCTGGAAGAGGATGTGCTGTTTGCAGGCCTGATGTTTATGATTATCTTTTAGTTGTTGGTTCAGTTTGTGGATTGTGCTTCTGTTGCTCTGTGTGTGTGTTTGAGGCAACTCCAGGATCATGGCTATTGCCCAGTTGTTACTCAGGGTATTGGAATGTTGAGGGCGATGAATGACGTAAAGTGGAGTTTGGAAGAAACAAAGGCTTAAGAAGTAAAGGTACCCCAAGTGAGGCTAGAGAAGATGCACGAAGCCATGTACTTACACAAAAGTAAATTGCAAGCTTCGAAGGAATTAAAACTTCCCAGACATATTGACAAAATAGCTCCACTGAGGAATCTGGTCCAGGGGTAGGCAAACTTGGCTCTTTTATGACTTGTGGACTTCAACTCCCAGAATTCCTCTTCCAGTCATG
>JANHFR010005159.1:57764-69015 GCA_032468015.1 Mimophis mahfalensis | reverse complement strand
GTAGATATCCTGGCCCTAAGCCATGGAGCGCTTTGAAGATCGTAACCAAGACCTCGAAGCGCACCCGGAAGACCACCGGCAACCAATGCAAGTCGCGCAGGAGAGGTGTAGTTGGAGTTATTTCCATATGTACCCTCACATGGTGCTCCCACCTTTTTTGAGAGACTTGCTGAAGAAGTGCAACTCAGCAAGCCTAGCATGACATGGTTAAGCAGCTTCAACTCCAGTATTAAAGCAGGCTGCTACCTGCATTCCCCATAAGCAGCCTCTGTCTGCTAGAAAACAAAAATAGTACCAGCATTCCATGAAGCTAATATGTTAATAAGGGTAAACCGGGAAGATGGATTTGTTTTGCCTTTGTGATTTTTCAGCACTTTTTTTTGTAAAACCCTTCCAGGTACTTTGCATCAGCACTGTAGCTTCCACTTCATATTTCATTGGTAGAAAAGATCTGAAACTACTGCCTCTGTGTGTGTGTTTGTGTACAAGTGCGCATGTGCATTACGTTTAGCCTTACTTCAAAATATTTTCAGAATTAAAACAAGGTTTCTTAGATTAGAAACTCCTTCATTCAGTACCAGGTTTCCAAATATCCCAATAGCAAAAGACACTATTTAGGCATAAGATTGAGCCATAGGATCATAACAATTTTAATGCTAAAAAAGGGGGCTTGACTAATGAAGCATTCCCTAGGCTAAATTATGACTATAATGTGCTGGCGGAAACCCATCATCCATAAATTCCTTTATGTTGTACCTCTGATTGTTCTCTTGCTGTTTCAAATGATTCAAGGTTGGATGTTGAACCAGTGCAATGGGACTAAATGTTTCCTTTCTCATAGAACGAAGTTACATTATTAAGGAATGAAGTTGCGCAACTCAAACAACTATTGTTGGCTCACAAGGACTGCCCTGTCACTGCATTACAGAAGAAAACACAAGGTTATCTTGGTAAGCAGAATCTTATAAATATTCAGGCAGGGCAAATGGGATCAAATGCAGGAATCCTTGGTGCTCTGAATTTGGTTGTTTTCTTGCAGCACTGATGATGTCACCTAGTTTGGGTATTGAAATGTCTGCAAAAAAGCAACCAAGATCAGAGAACACCAAGGATCCCAGTTTCAACCCTAAGTTACAAACATTCTACTTTATCCGGGTCAGATAGAAATTTTGAAATTTCAGCATTTTATGAAACAGCATTTTTGAATCAGTCAAGATTTAGAAAAGCATTCTATAATTGAAGAGTTGTGAACATTACAAGGACACCAACTCTGACCTAAACTATTCCAAAACTGTTGGGGATAGAATTCTCAGTACCCCAGTTATTATGGCCAGTTCTTTTGTTGGATGATGGATGGTTTAGTCCATATTATCTCAAGAATGCCCAGTTGAAAAAGATTCCACTACATTTGCAGCTATAGAACAAAACCTATTTCCCCAAAGGCTGGGGTTTTTTTCAGTGCTGTAAAACTGCATTTTTTTTTCTTTTCCTCTTCAGTTCTGGAAGTTCACGTTATAAACCTTAGCTGTAGGGAAAGAAATTCAATTGGCATCTAAATAATGCCAATCAAATTATTCTGTTATGTACATTCACTCTAATGCAGTTTTATTACTGAGATATGTGGCTGATTTTTTTTAATCAAAGAAAGCAGAATCGGCTGACTCCTGACAACAATAAACTATGGTTTACCAAATACAGTGGCTGGATTCACATAATATGCTATGTAAAAATGAAAATCTATGATCATGTGTTCAGTGTATCGAACACAAGATTATACAGATACTTTTGATTAGCATCAGAAAGAGATATATTTTCGGGCTTGTTAAGTCTGTATTAAAGCTGAATTTTTGTGCAGAGACTATTGTGGCCAAAAAAGAGCAACTCATCTGAGAAAATGTAACTGGTGAGAACTGGCAGAATAGTAGTTGCTGAAGCATGTTCTGTAGAAGTCTGTAAAGCCAGGCCCAATCACTAATACCGTTTTCTTTTTCCCTTTTCTTGAAAAAATCAGAAAGCCCCAAAGAGAGTTCTGAGCCCACCGGTTCTCCAGCTCCTGTCATCCAGCACAGTTCGGTGTCTGCGTCTCCCAATGGGCTGAACGTCCGCTCTGCAGCTGAAGCCGTTGCCACTTCAGTCCTCACTCAGATGGCCAACCAAAGGACAGAACTGAACGTGCCCATGCAGCCACATGTCATTATGGCGCCGCAGTCCCAGTCTGCTGGCAGATGATGTCGCCAGTTGCATGGCATAGAACTAACCAATGAACTGCAGCCAGAGAGACTGATCATAACTAAGCCCCTTGTTCAACACGGGGTGGATACATTTTTTGTTTTGTTCATTTGTTTTATTATTTTGATTTCTTAAAAATGAGTGAAGGGCAGCTATGGAGCTTCTAACAAAGTATATCTCACATAGGTCCTGGCCTCAAACATCTGTCATACAGCCATCGTCTTTCCAGAGGGTGGCTTTGGAATAAGTCATTTTGCCATCACAATTTAGAGACCATTTCTCATCCTATCTAGAATCAACCATTGGGATAGCCTTATACAGTGTGATCTTAAATGGTTAAAGTTCAGGTATACATTGTGCTAACACTAAGCCTCCCTTAGTTTGGTTATTCATGGTGCTTCCTTGTCTTGGCTGCTGTAGCAAGAGAAAGCAGCTCTTGGGAGGTGCTGTGATGTTTTGCTGGTGCTGGCCATTTTTGTGGAAAACTTTAGCATCCTGACTGGTTTTTTAGCATCAACATGGTACCTGACCTTCCATTCTACGCTTTCACACAGGATTCCAGCTCGTGGCTCTGAAGGTGGTAAGCTCCATAAATTGGTCGGTTTGGACATTGTTTTATGAAGAGAGTAAGAAACCTTCACTCTTAGCTGCTGCAATGGATGGGTGATTTTGCTGTTCTGGAAGAGAAAATGGCAGGCCTGTTGTATGCATTGTAGATCACATAATTTGTACTATGCATATTATCAGGGATACATTTTTGGTCGTGTTGTTACCTGATACAAACTTTTTGTAGTTCAAGAGGAAGCCTTCAAAACACAATGGGAATTCTTTGATTTTTAAGTTACCGGGGGAAGAGCTAAGGCGTATTTCAATAATGAGAAGGAAGAACATTCATAGGGGCATCTCTTCCTGCAGGGGTGTCAAACCCAGGTTCTCACGGCGGCATCCCATGATATATCAGGACTTTTTTCCCCTTTGTTAAACTGGGCATGGGTATGGACAGCACGTGACGCATCTGGCCTGAGGACCGGGAGTTTGACAGCCGTGTTCTCACTGTGTCTAGGGAAAAAAAATAGAATAATTTATACCAGTGTTTCTCAATCTTGGCAACTTTAAAATGTCTGGACTTCTAGGCTGACCGGGGAATTCCAGCAGTTGAAGTCCAGACATCTTTAAGTTGTCAAGGTTGAGAAACACTGATACCTTTGGAATCTGAGTAGTTGCAGAATCATAGAGCATTACAGTAGCAGGTTCAAAGTTACACAGTGCTAAGCTACAGGACGTAGCTAAACAAAGTTGATTGGGGGGGAACGTAAGAGTTAACTCAATGGCAAGGAAACAGGAAAAGGTATCTCTGTTTGCAAATGCTAAAGATTCAATACTCTTATAAGCCATGTTCATTTCAAAAGCTAAGCTGATATGTTTAACCAGTGATCTTTTCAAGATTATGGCCTTAAATCATGGACTATTTCAAAGATAAGAGGATGGGGGCAACCATTCCAAATTGTTTCCCTTCTTCTTTTTCTTTTTCTTTTTCTTTTTCTTTTTCTTTTCTTTTCTTTTTTTTTTTTTTTTTTTTGGTCAAAGGTTTTCCATCCTATTTCTCCCTCAGATGATGTCACCTATTGCCTTTTTCCATCTGTCTCTTCCAAAATAAATACCAAGTTTCTTGCACACTGCTATCGTAGGGTAGATTGAAAACAAAAAAGAAGAATTGGAAGTAATCTCTCCCTTTTTCTTCTGCTTCTTGTCAAAGTGTGTGCATGTGTATCTTGGACTGACCCTGACCTCTTGCTAGTTGGCCAATGTTTTGCTTGAATCACAACCAGAGGAAAAGGTGCAGTGCGGTAGTTAGAGTGTAGCTATGCAACTTGCCAACTCTTCTACTCTTTTGTCTTCCTAATTATGTTTTTTTTAAATAAAGCATTGTCCTCAAAGGGGCTGTGTACTCTGTGCTGCCAGACTATACAAAGTTTTATTATTATTCCTCAGTTTCCACCCACTAGAAATCACACATATAATACACACACAAATGCACATGTCTATGTATGTATGTGTAAATCTTTATGTGGCATGCTAAACTTAATGCAGGTTTTCTGTTATTGGTGTTGCTATCCTCATGATCAATCCAGCTTCTCAGGACCTTAATGCCGCTTGCTCTCCAACTGTTTCCTTGCCTGGATATGATGCTGTTGCTTCTTGTTCTGTTCTTCTGTGACGTGGTGTTTAATTTTAATTTCTCTTGGGTTCCTTTTCCTTTCTCCTTTGTTTAAAAGAAGGAAAATGTGTTTTGAACGTCTGCAGACTTCCTTTTAACAAGCATTTCAGACATCCTGTCACTTGTCTTCCTTCCCCCTACCACCACCACTTTTCCTTGCTCCCTTGATATGCTAAAAATGCAAGTTGGCAAGGGCTTTGAAGTATAACTTGTCCCAACAGGGTATCTGTTTCCTTAGTGACAGCTTCAATAACAGTGCACAGCAGGTGTAGCCAGGATCTTCTCAGGTTAATAGGACAAGAAATGAGCTTGCTGGCAAGTGGGACAGATGATAAGGTATTTTAGTTTTCTTTCCTTTTTTTAATTTATGTTGCTTTTTTGTACCTTTCAAAACACAACTGGGCTGCATTCTTTCATTTAAAAAAAGAACACTTCAGAATTCTGCTTGCTGTTGAATGAATGCAATGCAGGTCCAGAGAGAGGACTGTAGAATTTTGGTTTCTCATATTTTCCATTGAAAAGTAAGGGCTCACAATAGCATTGAATTTACTGTCTGAACTGGTGCCTAGATTCGCGCGACAACTAGTGTTTTGTTATGAGAAAGAACAAATGAAGCTGTCAGTTGCACTATTGGCCAATCTAATTCAACACTACCTCCTTGCTAGCATTGGAGGCATGATAAGAAACCTGGAAAGGAAGTTTGAATGTATCAAGATTTGCAAGTGAGGCTAAATTTGGGGTGGATTTCCTATCCTACTTCAAAATGACACCAAAAGATAGGTATGGCCTAGAAATGTCCTTTCTCAGTGAATGTACAGTTCCCTCCAAGAATTGTATAGTTGAGAGACAGAGCATGATTCAGTAAACCCTAATAATTCAGAGCAAACTGGACAGCTGTGGCTTAAGAATAATCCCCAACTATCTAACTTAAAGGTCTTTCTTTATTTGGGGCTGTGAGATAAAAAGAAAAAAACAACAACAAATCTTTCTCTTGGAGGGGAACGTTGTTTTAGAGCAATTGACCGTTTTGCCTGGAACTTTCTGTATGAAAATCAGCTGGTCTCTAATGCGCCATAACCTCTCTCCTAATTGGCTATGAGGCTGCTTTAGTTACTTTGAGGCAGGAATGAATTCTCCCTCAACGTAGCACTCTCTGGAAGGGCTGGGTGGGGTCAGGTCTGCAACGCTCTCACTGTAACGGACAAAGGAGAATATTTGTAGCTCAGGGTTGAAATGAGGAGTCCTTGATGCTTTTTGAACTAGATTGTTTTCTTACCAAGAGCTCCAAGGACCCCTGAACTCTACATTGGCTATCTTGGCTGGAATGATGGAAGTTGTGATCCGTCACATTTGAATATGCCAAGCTGAGGAAGGCAGATCGTTATTAAAGATCATGTGAAGTTGGGGTGGCCTTCCCTCTGCATCAGTTGATGGTCTGTGCTGCTATTCCGTCATTGTCACTCAGCCTGGTTCACTTAATTCTGTTGCAGAGTAGACAAAGGTTGAATCTTCAGTCAACGTGAGAGTTGTGCTCAGGCTTTGAGACAGTAGGAACAAGTGACCTTAACACTCCAGGAACAGGTAAGAGGGCTTGTGGAAAGGACCTGAGTTGACGGCTCTGGTAGATTGCACAAGTGGCTTCCTGTGGGGGACATATTGTGGTTCAGAATCAAGGGAGTATAATGTCAAAGAGCTTTCATAAAAAGCATCTCCTTCCATTAGCCTACCGTAAAAGAACATGACTGCAGCCTGGAGTTCCCTGCCTCAGTGTCCCAGTACTTCGGGATAAAAAGGGAATTAGCGAACAAAAGCAGACGTAGTGTGAGCCAAGGGGACATTTTATGTACCCCTGGGGACTCCTGCTGAAACTGGATAAATTGCACTCTTCTGTTAAATTAAGCCAATCAGCCAGCCAGAGTCTCCGCATGCCGAGATGGGCAGCAAAAAAAATCAGTAAATGAAGAAATAGATTAAAGTATCATGCTGTAAAGAGATTTCTCCAATATTTTGAGGGGAGGGCCTCAATAAAATTAGAAACCATGTCCACCCTATTGGACTCTGCTGTATCCTCAACCAAAAATTGCCCAGCCTAGTAGAAATAGAGCCTGTGAACAGGTTTAAAATATGTAAGTATGTATGTATACATAAGTCTACATATATACTTACATACGAGAGAGAAGGAGAGAGAGAGAGTTTAGTACAGACATCTGTGCTATTGCAGTACTACTGTTTTATGTTTAAAAAGCTGCTTCTATGGGAGGGAGAAGTACCATAATCATCCATAAGCAGTAGAATCCCAGAACATGTGAATCTGCTTCTTGGTAATTAAATGTTAGCATTTAACAAGCTTCATGAGAAAGTTGATTCTATAAGCTTCCTTATATAGCAGTTTTCACAAGTGGTAATGCCTGGGCTGGAAAGACTCATATCAAGGGTCTATCAAATCATGAGTAGATGTGTTTTAAATACTCCCCATCTCCAGCAAATTGCAAACAGCTTTCAAAATCTTTCATTTTTCTACTTGTGGTAAAGTTGAAGTGTTTTTTCATAAGTTGTTCCGATTTCATGGAACTACAGTAGTTCATGATTATTGGATCCATTCTTGTGTATGTGGCCTTTACCTCTTAACAGTTTTGTTTATCACTCTAAAGGGATATGGAGGTTTTGTAGAGCAGAATCAGGAAACACCCTTTTATTGGATAGGCTCAGAGATTTATCTTTTTTTGTCCCAGCTCCTTGAGAAAATGCAATATCCCATTCTGGTTCTATTGGTTTAGAGACTTCTAAACATAGACATCTCTATGAGAAACTATGTTTTACTCATAGTAGGGGACTCTTTCACGTATTATGCTAAGCGAAAAAGTTACATTATGGTTCGTATTTTGGTTTGTATTTATCTGAGCCAGGCTTTATGTCTACACAGTGTGCATTTCATCACACAAGACCTAGACAGTGGCACTTCCACTAGTAACTCAAAATCCATATGGATTTGGTGCAAAGAACATTATGGCGGCCATACTTTCCTTATAAGTATCGAGGTTGTGTAGGAGATGCTTGCAGCCAAAAATAGACTTCCATTATTGCTGACTTCATCATGCTCTCCCTACTCCTGGAAAAACTGTCCTGTGTCACATTCTTCTGATTGTCTGTCTTCTCGTAGAACAGGAGTCCCCAAACCGTGGACCAGTACCAGTCCGTGACCTGTTAGAAACCAGGCTACTCAAGCGGCACACAAGTGAGCGAAGCTTCATCTGTGCATGTGTAGGATCTAGGTTGCACACGAAACCACCCTTGTTGTCATAGAATACCTGTGGACATATACAGTAATCACTTTGTGTTCCACCAGGCAGCCTGTTACTGAGTATAACCATTGCTTGTTTGCAGCTTACGGAGAAGCTGTATGTAATAGATTGGCTTGTCTATGCCGATAGAAAGGGAGATGACAATAGCTGCATATATAAAAAAGAAGAGAGGTTCTGGAACTCATGGTGGAAAATTATTTTGCCCCAAGTGATCTGTCTCCAGTATACCTGTAGTACTGGCATGTCAAGGAATCTTTGAACAGAAAGCAAGGATAGGAGTTACTCACCGTATAAAGTGTTGACAGTGAATGCTTTCCAGTACTTTTTTCTTAGGATAATTATGTGATAAATGAGTATTTTTTTTAAAAAAAAAAAATTACCAAATACACGCTTGTGTCAAGGGTGCATGTGTTTCTCATTGTGGTGGTTGTTGTCTACTGAAGAGGATTCTTGTTTGTGTTCCCTGGTCAGCTTCCTTATTGCTAGATAGGGATGGTCACCTGCTTTTGTCTCCCATTCTTTTAACCATGTCATCCTATTTTAGTGAAGGGTATATTTCCTGACTTCAGGCAACTTTTACAAGCTTATTGAACATATTTTTTTATGGGGAATGGTTGAAAAGTAGAATTCACAGATGATTCTGGTCCTGTTGAACAATAATTCTTTCTACCCTGCCTTCCTGTTTTACCACACCTCCACCCATCAACTCTCTGCCAAAATCTCTTTCCACTAGGGCAGGGGTGTCAAACTCAAGGTCCGGGGTGGTTGGATCCAGGCCACGGGGTGCTTAGATCTGGCCCATGGGGCCACCCTAAAACAGCAACAGACCAGCCTGCAATGCCTCTGCCAGTGAAAATGGGGGGTACACGCTGGCAGACGGCAACAGGAGGTCATCACAGCTGAAAATGGAGCTCTAGAGCCCTTGGGCCACCACAGACACACCTGACATGAGTGATGTCAAGCTGGTAACTCCCATCCTGGCCATCCCCCCCGCCCCCCGAGGTCACAACCCTAAGGCATCCCTCAATGAAATCAAGTTTGACACCCCTGCTCTAGGGCAATATCTCACAACCGTGGCAACTTTAAGATGGGTGCATACTGGGAGTTGAAGTCCACATATCTTAAAAACTGCTAAAGTTGCTCTAGCATAAATGTTATTGCGTTAGGTAATGGATTGCCATTCTAACCTAGGTCTGAGGACAGGGCAAAGCCCTTCCAAGTTCTGCTTATTGGCATATTGGCATATCCAGCTGATTGACTGGCACCTGTAATCTCTTTACAAAACCATTTCCTTTTCAGCACTATATGCTCTGTGTGTGTGTGTGTACATACTTAAGGGGATTATTTCTTACAAATAATATATTGTGACTTTAAATGCTGTTCTTCCCTCACTACATGACGTTCATGTTATATTCTAAAGGAAGAAAAATTTATGTCTTCCAAGACTGCATTCTCCATGTTTTAAACAAGTCATTGGTTGGATTCATGCATCTCTTTAAGCCATCCTTTCATGAACAAACCACAATATACTAATTTTATGAACTACAGTGATAGAGTTCACTCAGTACTGATGGACCAAACCAAACAATTTATCTTTGGTCTAGTGGTTAAGGCATCAGGCTAGAAACTAGGAGTCTCTGAGTTCTAGCCCCATTAAAGTATGAAAGCCAGCTGGGTAACTTTGGATCAGTCATCACCTCACATATGATTTTTCTGGGAAGAACAGAAGGAAGAAGTATTATGTATGTTCTCCACCTTGAATTATTTATAAAAATAAAGATGGAATATGTATTTTTTTTTTAATCTATGGTATAAATGGATGAAGAACTCAGCCATGGGATTGTGAAAAGCAGAATTCTTTAAGAAGCTTTAGCCTTGGAAGCCAGCACAAAGTGAGAATTTCCACTTCTTTCTCTCTCTGTGAGGGTTCTTGGCCAAAATCCCCAGAGTTTGGCTCTGTTATTCATTGGAGCTCTAGCGTTTCTCTCCAACACCAGGGGAGGGCCAGCTGTGGACGAGCGCCTGTGGTGGGTTCCCTAAGGATGGGTACAATTAAGTATCCAGGGAGGGTCAGCTGAGTAGGGAGCCATAGTGAAGTGGGCATGCTTGTGTGTCTGTGATCAATTGTCCAAGACCTTCCTCCTTTCAATAACATATTGCACACCCGGTTTTTCCCAGCAGCATATTAACCAAGTTTAGCAAAAAAAAAGAAGCAGCAGCAGCAGCATTCAGGTTCCCTATTGGGCCCAGACACAAGCTCCTTAACAGGTCTGTGAGCTCACTGATGCTTAACCAAGACATTGCATGTCACAGAACACTTTTTATCTTCTATAATAATAATAAAGAATTCCAATATTGGATAAGAAGCAAGGTTTTCACCAAAAGTTCTATTCCACGTTAGTCTGCAATTAAGTAATTGGGTGTTTGTTTGATTTATTTGTTTATTGCCAGTTAAAAAAACCTATTGACAGAAAGCTATAAAAATGGAAGAGGAATCTTTTGGCCATATGGTAATTATAATGGAAGCCCCAGTAAATGCGTTGAAATATATTCTTCAGCTCTAACAATGAAAATGATAAATGGTACACATAGCCTACTCTCAGAAGAAATGTTTCCTCTTCTAGAACCAGGTCAGTCTGGCTTTTGGGCAAAATAGGCTACAGAGTCTGAAAGATTAGAAGAAATTAGATAATGCGGGGGGGGCGTATATTCAGCTAATTTGTCGGGATCTTGTGGTGCCTTTCAGGACCATCTGCCATGATTGCTTCTGAACTAGTTGTGTAGTTGTTCTTCAGTGGCTTTGGTCTTTTCTGTTGGGCAACTTGCAGAAGGGGATGCTGAAAACATCTAGCTTGATACTATGGCGATTAGCCTATGATGTGCCATAGAGTTCTGTTTTGTCCCCTTTGCTCTTCAACATTTATCTAAAATTGCTGGGGGTGGGGGAAGTCAGCCAATGATTTAGAGTAGAAGTGTTGTGTGGTTCTTTTGTTCATACCTCTCCAGCTTCAAGAAGAAACCAGTACCCTTAGATGCAAGTTAAATTCAGGGATTAATTGGATGAGGGAAATTACTGCTAGCTGAAATCCTCTTCAGACAATAGACAGATGCTGTTAAATCAGCAACAAAGGGAACTTTGCAATTAAGAATCCAGTCTGTTCTGGGTAAAATTGCATACCTTCTGAAAGAAGTCTTCAGTTTGGGACTGATCCTTGATCTTCTACTGTCCCTGGATTTGTGGGTAATAACTAAATCAAGGAGCATAAATTACTGGGGTTGTGTGATCCTACACTAAAAAATTTGCACTGCTTGCCAGTGGGGCTTAGAGCGCACATTTTAAAGTATTGCTATTGATCTTTAATGTAGCTTAAGATTTGACTGAGGAACTGCCTGTCCATTACAAATTGTCTCCGTGTTTATATCTGCTGGGGATGCAGTGGCTCAGTGGCTAAGACGCTGAGCTTGTCGATCAGAAAGGTCGGCAGTTCAGTGGTTCGAATCC